>OX578137.1:104631271-104928771 GCA_951213105.1 Amaurobius ferox
TTTGCATCCTAAATTGAATCAAATGAAACTACGAGGAAGCCGAACCTTTAGGTTTACTACTTTGGTCCTCTTGGTAAAATTACTAATAATTACTCAACGCGTAGTGTAACAATTAAATAATTAAGAGACCAAAAAAAATTTTTTGTCTTTAAAGCTTATATGAGATTTTGAACAAATATTATAATTCTATATGCATAATTGTATTTAAACTTGAAGAGCCGGTTTCTCAAATTCTACTCCTGTATTCCTCCCAAACTACCAGCCACGAACCAAATAATAATAATAATAATATTAATAATAATAAAAGAAACTGCAATAATCATTTCTTTCGTTTAATCATTTCTATGAACTAAAATAGGATGTTATATTTGACTAAATCTATTTCTTCAATAATTTCTAGAAATATAGTTTATATTTTCTCGTCTTAAAGAGTCAGTATTATGACTGGTTTAAAAATGCAAAATTAAAATAGAAAAATGTTGCATGGTTTAAACATCTTAATAATAAAATCCGCCGTTTTATTCAGGTTGTGGACATATATAAAATTTCCCCTCTAATTAAAGGGGGGGAAAAAACACTAATGTAATTCATTTTAATCGGGAAGTTTTTCTTTTATGTTTCCATGTGTATCTAAGAATTTGGTGAAATTTAAAACTATAGAAATATTTTTTTATTCCTCTAAGGATTGGATTCCCAATAGGCACACTAAGGACATACATACTGCATCAGCAAAACATAAGCACCAAAAATTAAATGCTTATACACAAATGCTACCTAAATTTTTAAAGCAAATAAAAATATTTTAATTCACAAAGTTAATCAAAATATTTAAATTCAAGCACTTTTTTTAGTTATTTAAATATATTTTGTAAAATTAAATTTTAATAAGCATTTGAGGGGAAAAAATGTTTATAATGAGCTGTTTGTTCTTTTAGCCCTGTTGAGACTCCCTTTCCCTCTAAAGATTTTGTTTAAACCCGTTTAAACCCATTTAAAACCCAGTTTTTTTTTGCTAAGGCCATACTTTTTCTCAGAGGAAATAAAAAAGTTTCCAATTATTGCTTAGTTTAATGAAAGCATTAATTGGAATTTTAGAATTTTAAAAATTTAAGATACTAGGATATATTGTTCCATGGACAAAAACATTGTTCCATTAATGCAATGAAATCACTAAGAATTTTATATAATATAATTAATTGTCTTCATTTAAAAAAATTTAACTCGCATTAATGTGCTAAAAACTCTGTATCATTGTCTTCCTAAATTGGATTATACATGGACGGGAGCACCAAAATTTTCAGTACTTTGGGCTTCAAAAGGGTCTTAAATCGGACCTTAGAGGATAATTGAATACCCCTAAAAGTTTCATAAGTAAAATAGCTATTTTTTAAGTATACTGGAATTTTGCTTTGCGATTAAAATGTTCGGCACTAAAGGAATTTTGTAGCTTCAAACTAGCAATCTTAGTACCGCTTATATTTCAAATATTTTGGTAAAAACCACTTTAATAATACTGCCAGTGTTTTAGAAGATTGATTTTACTGATTTTTAAACAAATATTTTCATTTAAACTATTCACTATAATAACCGAGAAAATTGAAATCAAATTTAAGAAAATTGCCGTGTTCGCACAAAAACAATGTTGAGCGTTTACAAAGACCGAAAAAAGGGGGGGGGGGAACCTCTTTTCCTCCATTACCATATTCAAATTACAACTTCCACCAGCGGATGCGCCCACTCCATTTTCGTGGAGAAATATCGCCTCCTGTCATGTTTCCTTTTTATGAGACAAGAAAAAGTTACTTGAAAGTATTTGAAAAGTTTCGAAAAGAGTAAAAAAAAATAGAGTTGCGAAAAATATCATGCAAATGCACAGAGACGATCGGGAGTATAAACGTCTGGACGAAAAGAGGGATTTTATTAGAGAAGGACTGGATGTGTTAAGATGTAAAGGGATAAATGCCTTTCGTGGTGAGCTGTCTACGGGGGAATTGCACCGTATTTACGTTGCATGATATAGGAAAACAATGGATATATCACACGTACTGCTTGTCAATATAAGGCCAAATCCATGGACATATATAATATATAGTAGTCTTTAACTGTATATAGTAGTCTAATACGTAATGTATAGTGGTTGTAGAGTCCACTTCAATAATAAGAGCTTGCAATTTCATCCCAGTAGCCCAGTTTCGTCCCGGTAGAGCGCTGGCTGGAAAGTTCGGGGATCCAGAGTTCAATTCCCGGTTGGGACAGCAATGCTCTTTACAATGGCGCCCGAACAAATCAACCCTGTAGATTAGCGCAAAAATTTCAAAGGTCTGGAAGTGACCTTAGTACGACTAGTACGGATTCAGTAGACTCTGGAAGACTAAGCGCCGATTTCAAAAGCAGAGGATAACGACCACGCAGGGTACTAACCTGGGTAAAAATAGTAGTGTCAGGAGGCTAACCAGAGGTAAAAATAGCAGGAGGTGGTGAGTTAGATTGTCAGTTGCCCGCCAATCTGACGTTAGAGGGTGGAGAATGCAGCTTGCAATTTCGGCTTAGTAGTTCAACAGTAGAGTTGCCTGACCAATTCAGAGATTCAGGGCTCGATTCCTGGTTGATGCAGAAAGGTTCTTTACATAATATAAAGTGGGCGCGGTAGCCCATTGGTTAGCGCGCTGGAGTTGCACTCGGTAGGTCCAGGTTCGATTCCAGCCACTGTCAAAACTGCCCCCGTGTTCACGCGGAGTACGATCACGTTAAACATGTGGGTCCGTAAGTCCTTCCAAGAGGTTGGTGGTAGGGGAAGGAGGGTACGGTCCCTGTGGATGCCTCCCCCACTGGGTTCCGGTCTAAATTGGGTGGCACTTCCCGGCTGTCCAAACTGTTACCTTACACCTTTCTGGTAGATCGGACGGTCTGGGTCTCAAGAACAACATAATATAAAGTAGCCTTTTACGTATAATAGTCTTTTACGTCTATGGTTAAATCCGAAGAACGAATTCCGAGGCTTGACACGTATTGGACAAATATGGTTATTTTATTGAGCAAGAGCCAAATAGGGTCATGCTGTCAGAGGATGGATGTCATTCGTGGATAACTTTAGAAGAGAACTGCACCGCATTTACGTAACAAGCTAGAATAACTACGAAAAATTTTTGATAATAAAAAAATGTAGCAAGTGCAATTGTCAATACCGTACGAAGCAACAGACACAGCTAGGAACTCGGCAAGGGATATTATGATCGAAGGAAGAGAGGGGAGGGGTTATGCTGTTAAAGGATGGTTGCCATTCGTGGAGAACTTTAGAAGGAACTGCACGGTTTGTACGTAACAAGCTAGAATAACTACGAAAAGTTGTTGGATAATAAGAAAATTTAGCACGAGCAACTGTCAATGCCGTCAAAGCAATAGGCGCAGCCAGAATACGGGATATCATGATCGGAGGAGGAGGAGGAGGGGGCTTTACAGTGCTGGGTTTCCTTTTCCAATATGGATCCTATGGAAAATATAATTATTTGGTAAATAAGCACCGCCCACCCCCTCCGAAAATAGTCTCAGCTGAAGGTTGAACCCTCACCCAGAGACTTAACTCCCTTGGTTAATTATTCTATCATCATTTTTCTATAGAAAATAATAATATGAAAATCTTAAATTGGAATAATTCGAGTTCAAATCATGAGAATTACTGAAAATTCTATTTAGTTCAAGTTTCTTACATAAAGTGGCGCATGAAATTTCAAGGCAATAAGTTTCAAGGCATTTGCTCATGAGTTACGATGTCTCCATCTAATAAAAACACACATATACACCCAGGCGTACATATTTCCAAACGTGTTATCTGTCAGAATCTCGAATTCAAACATTTTCGGGGGGAATACTTTTTCTACAGAATAGTATTAGAAACTAAAAATATATTAACATATTTATGAACATATAAAACTATATAATAGGATCTTGCACAGAGTTTTCAATGTAAATTGAAATTCCTCTTCAGTGTCTAAATGCTCTACTAAAATTACTTTCAGATATTAGGTCACTTTGGACTGAACTATTTTTAGTTTTTGAAAAGGCAAAAATATTTTCGGTATACATTTAATTCTGCTTATCGTATTGTAACAGACAACAAAAACAACAGAACGAAAGATAATGAAGCTGTTTTCATACGTTACTTCTACATGTAGTCAAAGAACTACGTTAACTGTATATAAAAATAGCCCGGAATACTATCACGATATAATGTTTTGAGCTGTTCTGAAATATGGCGGCAAGGACCAAAAAGTAAGCGAGTAAATTTTTTCGGGCATACCACTGAAGAGGTTAAATGGCAGTGCAAATGGTTGTCTTTAAACAACAACGCGTTAGGGCATAGCTAGTCACTGTATGGTAAGAGCAGAAGGAACGGTTGAAAAAAATATCACGTTATAGTAGGGTGTGCAAAACTAGGGTGGGGGTGGTTTAACCCCCTGTGGGTGTCAGTAACTCTTCTTTTATACAAAAAAAAAAAAAAAAAAAAAAAAAAAAAAACATCCCCTCGCACCACATACAGAATTTCGAATTTGGCCCATTTTTACAAAAAACGGGGTCATCAGGTTCCCTCCTACACTATCCAGGCTTTAGTTTTTTTTTTTTTCTGGCGTTTTTTTTCCCCTATCACTTTGTTGTAAAATAATATTTTCCCGCTTGTAATATAACCAGAATTATTTTTTTTCTCATACTATTGCACAAAGAGCATCGTTTCCCCCCAAAATTTTCAAATTTTAGATTTTGACGGTTGTTTTAAGACTTCCTATACATATTTGGAACACTTTTAAAACGATGTCCGTCCGTCTGTGTGCGTGTGTGTGCGAGAGATAGAGAGAGAGTATGCATGTGGTGCGAGGAAATACCGCTATAAAAATTTTTGTGTTAATACATCATATAAAAACTATATGCTCGTCTGTGAGAGAGAGAGAGAGAGTGCATGTGGTGCAAGGAAATACCGCTAAAAAATTTTATGTGTCCATACATCATATAAAAAGCTCGATGTTCGTCTGCGTGTGTATGTGTATGTGTGTGCGTGTGTGTGTGAGAGAGAGAGGTGAGAGAGAGAGAGAGGGGAAAGAGAGGGAGAGAGAGTATGCATGTAGTGCGAGGAAATACAGCTAAAAAATTTATGTATCCATACATCATATATAAAAGCTCGATGTTCGTCTGTGTGTGTGTGTGTGTGTAAGAGAAAGAGAGAGAGAGTATGCATGTGGTGCGAGGAAATACAGCTAAAAAAATTATGTATCCATACATAATATAAAAAGTTCGATGTTCGTCTGTGTGTGTGAGAGAGAGAGAGAAAAAGAGAAAGAAATAAAGAGAGAACGAGAGAAAAAAAGAAAGAAAGAGAGAAAGAGTATGCATGTGGTGCGAGGAAATACAGCTAAAAAAATTTATGTATCCATACATCATATAAAAATCTCGATGTTCGTCTGTGTGTGTGTATGTGTGAGAGAGAGAGAAGGGGAGAGAGAGAAAGAGAGAGAGAGAGAGTATGCATGTGGTACGAGAAAATACCGTTAAAACACAGAGAGAGAGAGAGTATGCATGTGGTGCGAGGAAATATCACTAAAAAATTTTATGTGCCCATATATCATGTAAAAAACTCGATGTAGATAGAATTTTTAATAATTTCTAGAATTATAACTTGAATAATTCGAAATTTTAAATTTTTATAGCATTATTTGTTATAAAACAAACGTAAGTAGGGAGGGGTCATACCCGTACCCCTATAACGGACGAAAAAATGACATTAGTTCCCTATAGGATCATATTGGAAAACTAAATCTACCACTTTAATACCCCCCCCCCCTTTCCATTCAATATCAACTCTCGTTTTGAGATCTGGTTACGTCTATGCTGAGGAGAAACAGAATTCCTTGAACAACGAATTACTCAATGGATGCAATTACTCAAATTATTGAATTATTGAATTACTCAATGGATGCAAAGAGTATTAAAATAGCATATATTAACATAGTTCAGTTCTTCAGTTAAACGATTTCAATTCATCGTCGTGACAGACCTGCTACTAACTTAAAACATAATATTTTCTAAAGAATTGTTACAAAAATTTTAAAAGAATAATTTGAGAACAAAATGCAATTAAATTATTGAGTAATTTGAATATTTTTCTTTGCTGCACGAGGAAGTTAATACCCACAGTATCTACACTATATTTTCTGACCTTTTCAACGTATAAGATACAAAACACTTTTAGATTTATTTTTAAACTAAATTTCATAGGCGAAAAGTAAGCAGGACATATTTTGTAAATCCATTTGACCATATCTATTTTTGTTCAACATATAAGTCCATTCAGTTAGCTCTGGTATATTTATTCGGAAGGATTTAAAACCAAGGAGGGAATTTCTTTTTTAAAATTAAACCTTTCCTTTTATTTGAGTAGCCTGGCTTCAATGGAAATAATTTTTGATCTTACTTCTTTTTATTTTGGTTATTGTATCTAAGACTAATACGAAATGTCGGTAGCGATAAGCTTTGAAATTCACGTGCAAACAAAAACTGATAATTTAATAAGATAAATGTTAGAATAAAAATATCTGAAGTACAATACTCCACTCGGCTTTCTCATACATTCATATTACGGCTGTGCTTCTAAGCGTGAACAGTTGCGATTATCGCCAATTCTGGGAAACCTTGTTCTCTGATTCCAGTCCTCATAACCTTCTTGAAACGTGAAGGGTCTGTTGCTCTAATCAACAGGGGAGATGGACAATGGTGTCTAGAAGAAGGGTACAAACTGTTTATATCATAATAAATACCAATATAAAAAAAAAGGTATCTTTCATGAATTTTTGCTCCAAAGATGTTATTGTAAAAACATTTAATAATTTTTTTTTAAATAATTATTTTTTCAAGTTGGCTATAAGTCCGTCACACAAATGAATTAAATGTGTTATGCTTGTTTGTGTTAATATTACCCTTTTTCTAAATATTCCAAATGTGTTGAAGAGGTCGTGCTTATTTTTCAGAAGCTCGAATTTGAAAATGTTGGTGACAACAATATTTTTTCTACACAACAGTGTGTGAAAGTGAAAATGTAAATATGGAGACAAGTGGTGATTGCATTGGCAATTGGCTTTTACATTCCAACATTTGTCACAAAACAGTTTTGAAATACTATATACTAAAAATGCATTTTGAATGTATGCATTGCAATAACATGGATGGATTTAAAATATGGATTATAGGGGTACCCTTGCACTCCTCTAATTACGCCACTGAGAGTGAAACACTCAATTATATTTCCTTGTACGTTAAAATGGAACATATTGTGAAGATTGACTAGTATAATTAAGAATCATATCAATTATGATAAATATATGGATTATAATAAATCCTCCAGGATGACATGATGTTTCTGTTATAGTATTTTGTTTACTATACGGAATTAGTTTTACAACTCCATCGCCTAAAGCCCCTATAAGCGACAGTAATTTGGGACAACAAACCGTTCGCAAAACTAGCTCAGATAACAAATTTAGCCACAACATTTTAAGTTTAACCCAAAAATGTTGTTGTTGAGGGAACGGCTGTGCGAAAATCGACCAATCAGAAGTACGTAAATCGGAAACGTCACAGGTCACGTGCTTTCGAGTTATTTTATTTCTTAAGCTGTTATTACACGACAGTAATTTGGGACAACAAACTGTTCGCAAAACAGCTTTGGGACGTCACTGCACGCAACACAGAACGAAAGTGACGTCACTCCAAGCAACAAATGGACCCCATTTGTTGCTTGGAGTGACGTCACTTTCGTTCTGTGTTGCGTGGAGTGACGTACAAAACGTCCCAAAGCTGTTTTGGGAACGGCTTGTTGTCCCAAATTACTGTCGTGTAATAGGGACTTAAAAATCAAGTTCGACCTAGTCGATTTCTGTCCAACATGCCTCATTCTACTGGATATGAGATATTTATTCGGAAGGATTTAAAACGAGAAAGAGCACATTCTTCAAAATGCATAGTTTCTTATTATTTGAGAAGTCTGGTTTCCATGGAAACGATTTTTGCTCTCATCTCTTTTCTATTTCAGTATATTTCCTACATTTTGAAGATTTGTGTGGAATACGGTGAAAGGAAGATAATAAATGTCAAACAAAAATGAAAATAAGAAATAAATGTCTGGATTGCGTGTCTCCATCCGCCTTTCTCATGCATTCGTATTTCATAGAGTTTAATTCCACTTGTATCAAAATCTTTACCAAAATTTAAAAAAATGGGTATATTTTTCATATTTCGTACAATGCTATTACTTTAATGCACTTCGCAAACGTTCTTTAAGGGTTCCTTGAATAAGAAATATTTGTAATGAGTTGTACGAAGAATCACATATAAATTATTTTCAAAAATTTGCATGTTGACTTGAATCGCTACTCTAAGAAGTTATAGTAACCAAATTAATACGTTCAATATTTTACAGAAATTAGAACTTCTGTACAAAGAAAACTTGATCCTTAGTAAACTAACTGCATTTCCCCACTAAGATGGAATCGGCTGTTTATCAGAAAACGTGTAAGTTTACAATTTATAAAGAACTCTGATGAATATGTTCTATTTCTATTAATTATTTTAATTTTTTATTAGTATTTTAATATTTTCTTTGGTAATTTTTTTAAATTTTTATTGGTTAACAATTAAATTTGAACTTTTTTTTCCCTCAATTTTTCATTGTTGATGCACTACTGTATTTTAGGTAAAGCGATTGACATTTTATTTTATGTCAAAGACTGTAAACTGTATATAAAAACACCATCTTGACGTCAAGATGGTGTTTTTAAATACAGTTTACAGATTTTGCAAGTCTTTGATAGAAAATATTTGAAACATTTTAGACGTGCTTACCATACTTATGAAAAAACGACTGACTTCTTCAAAGTATGATGTAGATAATTATTATATAGACATACATTATGTTGCAATATTTTTCAAAGATATTCGAAATAGCTTATTCGTCAAAAGCAAGAATTTTAAATTTTTCAATAAGAAACATTACTCTTTCTGTACAATAATATGAAAAACTCAAAGTGCATCATCATATAGATCTTTCTCAAGTAATTCCCCACTCTAAAATTGCAATTTAAAACGTTCGCCACTTTACCTACTTTAAAACATTCTATTGCAAAGTTAGGCAAAGGGTCACCTAAACCAATAAATAGTACGCATTTAAGTAGTTACAATATGCATTGAAAAGAACATTTTCTCGCAGTACAAAGCACAAACTATGTTTCTTTTAGTATAAACTAGTGTTTCTCCACAGAAACAGAATTGCTAAAATTTCAATTTTTAACAACTTTTGTATTTGTTCAAAATACAACTTTTGTATTTATAGAACATTGTTTATCTTCACGTAAATATCATGTAACACAATATTCCACACATCTTTAGATAAATGAAATTTAATGCTGATTTGTGCATTCGTTCTTGAGAGATACACATCATGTACAAAATGACGAAAACATAAAACCCCTTTGAAATGCATTTCTCTCAAATTCTCGAATTCGATACAAAATTCCGGAAACCAACAATTTGGTACTTATGCAGTTTACCAACCTTCAAATATCTGTAGCCAAATAAAAAGATAACCCGCCAATTAAGATGTGTTTAAGCACTTTCAGTTAAGCGATCTCTCAATCTTTTTGCTGGTGACGTCATCATTTGCCTTTTTTGATCACAATTTCACCATTATGTAAACATAAGATTTCAATTTAAATTATTTATATTTAAACAAAGGTTTTTTTTTATTTTAAATAATCAAAAATAAGCGAAAGCATTTTGAAATTTAAGCTTTTGAAAAGTAAATAGAAATTTATTAATGTTAAATTTTAAAAAATATACAAAGGTTGTCATTTTTAAATTAAATTGTTGAACGTAAACAAATAGGTTTTTCAATTATCACACGCAAACAAAAATTTATCGAAAAGTAAACAAAGTTTTTAAAATTTAAATAATAATAAAAATAAATAAAAATAAACAAAAAATATTTAAGCATAAATTAAAGACACAAATCATAGATAACAAGAAAGATCAATCATGCTTAAAGCATTGATTATGAAACACTTTCCAACTTCAATGAAATTTTATTTAAACATGTCTAAAATGCAATACAGTCCTCGATAATATTTTAAAACTTATCACAATACTACATTAATTTATTATATTTGAAACCTTAAACCTTCATCGAAAAAAATTAACTTCATTCAAATGACGGCATTGAAATATAAATTGCCTGGTTTAAATATCTCTAAAATGTGATACATTCCTCGGTAATAATTTTAGAATTATCATAATACTACGATAATTTATTATATTTGAAAACTTCATCGAAAACAATTGAAATTCATTCAAATGACGTCATAAAAAAATAACACGCCTGGCTCTCTCTATAAAAGCAACATTTCATTCATAAATAATTCCCCCATTCATGTCATTCATCACAATACTATAATAATTTATTTTATTTAAAAATTAAGACCATTGAGCTACAAGTAAGTAATCTCTATGCGTAAAACTTCAGCGAAAAATATCGTCCTTCTCTTTCTAAAATCAATGAATATTTCATTCAATCAGCTAAGCAGACTCCATGGACTAAATTATTTTGTGTTAAAGAATTACAGCGATTCTAATACAACTCATTCTATATATTTTGCTGTTTACATTTTACATAGGTGAAAAATAGGCTTAATAGTAGAAATAATCATATTTGGATGAGCATTTAAACAGAAATATATTGTCATTGCGTTGTTTTAGTATGTAGATGCACAGAATTTAGACAAAAATAAAATAGTTTTAAGACGGATACAACACTCAATATGAATTAAAAAGAACTTTAAAAATCACGATTTTGACACAAGATGGATGCCATATATCATTTTGAAGTGGGTCATGTGATCGTTTCATATCATGGACACGTGATCGCTTCATATAAGAGGTGTTATTATTTTAATTTTTATTTAAAAAACTACTGAATATATTTCGCTGAATTTTTTTTTATAAATTTTATGGAACAATTTGAATATTGCCTAAAATTTTCGAAGCAATTTGTGAATTTTAAATCCGCTTAAAAAATGCTTGAAAAATTAGGTCCCATAGGGCTCAATGTATTCCATTTTTTCAACCCGGGTTCAATCCAAAACTAATTGTGTGATATTATTCATTTATATTCCCATAGGTCCTATAGACCGTCTGAACAACATACTAAAATTTCATTTTGATTAAGTCATTTTTACGGCAGTTATCGTGCTAACGGACAGACAGACAGACAGACAGACAGAATGAACAAAGTCATAAACACTTTTCAACTTTGTTGTAAAGTGTTAAAAATGTCATTGAATCAAATAAAACCATCCTTATAAGACGTACAAATATTAAAAGGCCAGAGTGCTTTCGGGCATCACCATACCATTTATCAGTGGCTATGTGCGCCTAGTGGTGGCTATGTGGCTAAGCGCTCTGGCCATTTAATATTTGTACGTCTTATAGGATGGTTTTATTTGATTAAATGACCTTTTGTCTATGATTATGCTTAAATATTGAAGTAGATGTAATACCACTTTAATTATTAAAACAAAATATATTTTAAATTTCAAGCATTGTTCATGACAGTAGAGGTTATTTCTGAAATGAGCCTATATTGTAGTGTATTAAATATACTATTCACATTTGTATTTCCATACATTGTTGTAAGCATTTTGTTTCGTCATGCTCTTTTGTTAAACATGTATTTTCACATCAAGAGGAAGAAACCACGATGAAATTGCGGCATTTTTACTTCCTCATACTATGTAATATAATATAGAGAAAGTATTGTTTTCACAAAAATTGTCAAATTTGAGATTTTGATGCCAATATATATATTATGTCCTCCTGAACACGTTTCAACTATTTTTGGAGTGACGTCCGTCCGTCCGTCAGTGGTCAATTTCTTGTGTACACGGTAGCGGGTGCAAATATTAATGGATTTTCACGAAACTTATCCAGTTTTGTCATCAAAAAATCTAGAACTAGATAAGATTTCTAAATTTGAGCGAAACTTTCGAAATTTATTCGAAATTTTATATTTTTAACATTTTACAACATAGCTGAAAAGTGTTTATGACTTTGTTCATTCTGTCTGTCTATCTGTCTGTCCGTCAACACGATAACTGCCGTAAAAATGACTTTATCAAAAGGAAATTTTAGTATGTTGTTCAGGCGGTCTGTGGGACCTATGGAAATATAAATGAATAATATCGCCCAATTAGTTTCGGATTGAAACCGGATTGAAAAAGTAAAATACATTGAACCCTATGGTACCTAATTTTTCAAACATCTTTTAAGAGAATTTAAAATTCACAAATTGCTTCGAACGTTTTAAGAAATATTCAAATTATCTCATAAAATATATAAAAAAAATTTTAACAAAATATATTCAGTAGTTTTTTAAATAAAAATTAAAATAATAATTACACCCTTTATATGAAGAGATCACGTGACCCACTACAAAATAAAATATGTCATCCATCTTGTGTCAAAATCGTGATTATTAAAGTTCTTTTTAATTTATATTTAGTGTTGTATCCGTCCTAAAACCGCTTTATTTTTGCTCAAATTCTGTGCATTTACATTCTGAAATATCGTAATTACAATATATTTGAGTTTCAATGATCATCCAACTTTGATTATTTCTACAACGAAGCCTAATTTTCACTTATGGAGAATTTAAACACCAAAAGATGTAGAATAAGTAGCTGATATGAATGAAACATTCACTGATTTTACACAGAGAACTAGAGCATAGAGTTAAATTACTTGTACATCCATGGTTTTAAGTTTTTAAATAAGATAAATTATTATAGTATTGTGTGAATGAAAGGAATGGAAAAACGTTCATGAATGAAATGATGCTTTTATAGAGAGAGCCAGGCGATTTATATTTCGATGATGTCATTTGAATAAAGTTCATTTGTTTTCGATGACGTTTTCAAATATAATAAATTAATGTAGGAATTGTGATAATTTTAAAAATATTACCGAGGAATGTATCGCATTTTAAAGATGTTTATATAAAATTGCATTAAAGTAGGGAAGTGTTTCATAATCAATGCTTTATCCATGATTGATCTTTCTTGTTTTTCACATCCTGCGAGGTACATTGTCAAACATGGTATCAATCGGAAGATTTTTTCAAGTCCTTTTAAGTGAAGAGTAGCAAGCTATAATTATAATCATTTGAACCCACAATACCTTCAAAATCTTTCTTATAAAATTTGAAAAAAAAAATAAAAAGTTACTAAAAATGGTTTTTGGCATAAAAAGGTCGCGTTAAGACACACTCCAGTTCACTTCATTTTCGCTGACGGGTGTCGGCAAACTGCACAAGTACACCAACAATTTTTGTTGTATGATATTATAAATTAGTTTAAGGAGACATATCACCTATTTTTAAACCAAATAGAAGACGAATAGTGTAGACAGATAAGTCCCTTTTGACCTTTATCTATTTCTGTCCAACACAGCTCATTCTTCTGGATATGAAATATTTATTCGGAAGGCTTTTTAAAATGAAGAAAAATGCTTTCTGAAAAATTAATCATTCTTGTAATGTGAGAAGTCTGAAATTATATTCGCTCTCATCTTCTTACTTTCCCTACAATACATGGTAATGTACAGGGAAAGTACTGGAATCATATTGAAAATCGCAACTCCAGTTTTTGATGGATCTACACGTTTTGAGATCTCTAGAACACGAAAAAACTACTTTTTAGCGTGACGTCTGTATGTGTGACTATATGTTGGAAAGTGTTTTATAATCAATGCTTTATGCATGATTGATCTTTTTTGTTTTGTTCGACCCTGCTCTTTTCTTGCAAAAAATGGTAAAAAGAAATGTGTTTAATAACAAATGCATTCAATAATTGAAATTCTATAACTTTTAGATACCAAGCCATAACTATGCCATGAACACTAAGACAACTACATTAATTATAAGACACAACCCAATTCATTAATAAAGACATAATTGTACTACTATTAATTTTATCTACATAATTGCCATTTACGAAACACAAATTTTAAATTGCATTAATATGTTAAAATTATGTGCCAGTATATTCGAAGCATTTAGTATATCGACACGGTCAGATAAGACTTTCTCAGGCCCTAAGCACTCAATATTTTATGGTACCCCCCCCCCCCTACAAAATGTAAACGCCCCTCCCCCTTCCAAATTATTTTCATCAAATATTTAAAATAACACTAGTAAATTATAGAAACAAAACACAGGAATATATGTATTTTTTAAGACTTTAAATTTAAATTTTAGGAATACTTGTCCCTCTCTATAGCCCAAATGTAAAAAAAAAATATTCATAATTGACATTAAAGTGCTCCGTTATCGCACTGAAATATTCCAAAACTTTATTTTTTCCAACCGAACTCTTTTTCGCCCAAGAATGCTTTAGCACAGACATCACGATACCATTCCACGGCAGCAGCGACGTTCAAAACGCAAGATAGATCCGTAGTCCGTACAATGCTAAGAAGCGAATGAAGGAAGGGAAAAAGATACCAATTTCTTTTTCGCTCTCTTCTGTGACGTCATGGCGCTGCTCAAAAAGGCGCATGCGTCGTGGAAAGATCAAGAAAAGGGGAAAATCTAGGAGAAATGTCGAGCAGGAACAGATTTTCGCTATCTAACGGCTTATAAAGCTACACATATCTGGCTGAGAGTGTATTATAAAAAGGAAAATAGCCAAGCGATAATGTCCGTTCATAATAAAATTATAGACAATGAAAATAGGACTACGATGCGCAGTAGCGAAGATAAACCTTTCCAGTTGGGAGGTTCTAGATTTGAACTAGCTTAATGAAGTGAAATAATATTATTTCCGCTAGGTCGTTTTCGAATAATAAGCGGTCATTACAGTCACATAAAAAAGGTATTTTCATTCAGTGTTTCTTTCAGGACTTTTAGGGCCGTGGAGGGGGGGGGGGGGGGGGGGGGCAAAGTTTCCCATTTGTCGTATATAAATATATCTAAATACTGTCACATAAATAGAAACTAGTTTAATATAAAACGTCTCCGGGGGGGGGGGGCGAATAATCGTTTCCGGGATGTGTGCCTGAAAGAAATACTGTTTTCACTTCCTTTTTACCGCAGATAGGTGTAGGAGGAACTTAGATAATTAAGAAAAAAGAAAAAAAAAACCTTTACCGAGTCCAATTTATGGGGGAAATTTCATCGAAATCGATATCGTATTTTAGGAGATGCATAGCTTGAAAGCATATTTTCGAATTTTCACTTTTATCTATTAGAGTACAGTGCAAGATTTGAAACATTTTCAGCCATAAATTTGCTCCTGACAAAGTATAAAAATCCGTCGAGCCGTTCTCGAGTTATATAAGCATCAGATAGACAGAAATGTTTTTTTCTATTTTAGTTATTTGATTTCGATGTGTAGAATGATAAAACGTACATCAGAATATTTCCTGGGCTCAATCTCATTGCCTGAAGAAGAAAATCCTCAAAATCCATCATGTAGTTCAGGAAATTTTAGAATTAGAAGCGTGTATTGCAATTTTCTCTTTTACAGATTAGATGACAGCTTCAGTTACCACTGCACAAAAATATTACTTTCCCTGCAATACACGGTAATTCATAGGGAAAGTATTGGAATCGTATCGAAAATTGCAACTCGAGTTTTTGAAGGATCTACACGTTTTTTGCACTCTAGAATAAATAAATAAATAATAATAAGACAAGAAAGATCAAGCATGCATAAAGCATTGATTATGAAACACTTTCCAACTTCAATTTTATAGAAACATCTCTAAAATGCGATACATTCTTCGGTAATATTTTTAAAATTATCACAATACTACATTAATTTATTATATTTGAAAACTTCATCGAAGAAAATGAACTTCATTCAAGTGACGGCATTGAAATATAAATTGCCTGGTTTAAACATTTCTAAAATGCGATACATTCATCTGTAATATTTTTAAAATTATCATAATACTACAATAATTTATTATATTTGAAATCTTCATCGAAAACAAATAAACTTTATTCAAATGACGTCATCGAAATATAAATCGCCTTTATATAAAAGCAGCATTTCATTCATAAAAATTTTTCCAATCGTTTTATTCATTGCAATACTATAATTTATTTTATTTAAAAATTTGAAAAATTGTTATCTACCATCTTTATTTTAAAATGTGAAACCTCTCTTATATATGAAATAATTAAACTCTTGGAAAGATATTTATTATATAAGATATCTCTTTTTTATTTCTAGGAGATATGGCAAGAGCCCGAATTTAATTGAATTTGTTTTTCCCCCTATATTAAATAATTTTCATTTAAAAAACTACCTAACATATTTTACTGAAATTTTTTTTATATATTTTATGGGATAATTTGAATATTTCCTAAAATTTTCGAAGCAATTTGGGAATTTTAAATTCGCTTAAAGAATGTTTGAAAAATTAGGTCCCATAGCGTTCAATTTATTTCATTTTTTCAATCCGGGTTCAATCCAAAACTAATTGGGTGATATTTTTCATTTATATTCCCATAGGTCCCACAGACCGTCTGAAAAACATACTAAAATTTCATTTTGATAAAGTCATTTTTACAGCAGTTATCGTGCTGACAGACAGACAGAATAAACAAAGTCATAAACACTTTTCAACTATGTTGTAAAGTGTTAATAAAATGCCGGTTCTAGTTTTCGAGAATCCGCGAAATTTTAATAGATTAAAATATTTTACTAGACTAAGCTCTGTAGTGAACTCTGTATCTGTGCCTCTTTTGACATACGCCCCAGTACAGCTTTCTGGGGCGGCTGTCAAAAATGCCAACAAAATAGATGAAATACAGAGACAGATAACTACATATCGGTCATGGCGAGTTAAATAAAAACTTTTAAAAAGACTTATTTATTTATTATTTCAAAATGTTGTCCACAATTGCTCCTCATAGTTCCTTTTTGTTAACACTTTACAACAAAGTTGAAAAGTGTTTATGACTTTGTTCATTCTGTCTGTCTGTCTGTCTGTCTGTCCGTTTGCACGATAACTGCCGTAAAAATGACTTAATCAAAATGAAATTTTAGTATGTTGTTCAGACGGTCTGTAGGACCTATGGGAATATAAATGAATAATATCACCCAATTAGTTTTGGATTGAACCCGGGTTGAAAAAATGAAATACATTGAGCCCTATGGGACCTAATTTTTCAAACATTTTTTAAGCGGATTTAAAATTCAGAAATTGCTTCGAAAATTTTAGGTAATAGTCAAATTGTTCCATAAAATATATAAAAAAAAAATTCAGCGAAATATATTCAGTAGTTTTTAAAATAAAAATTAAAATAATAATTACACATCTTATATGAAACGATCACGTGACCATGATATGAAACGATCACATGACCCACTTCAAAATGATATATGGCATCCATCTTGTTTCAAAATCGTGATTTTTTAAAGTTCTTTTTAATTCATATTGAGTGTTGTATCCGTCCTAAAACTACTTATTTTTGCTTAAATTCTGTGCATCTACATACTAAAACAACACAATGACAATATATTTGAGTTTAAATTCTCATTCAAATTTGATTATTTCTACAACTAAGCCTATTTTTCACCTATGTAAAATGTAAACAGCAAAATATGTAGAATGAGTTGTATTAGAATTACTGTATTTCTTTAACACAAAATAATTCAGTCCATGGAGTCTGCATGGCTGATATGAATGAAATATTAATTGATTTTATAAACAGAAGGACGATTTTTTTCGATGAAGTTTTAAGCATAGAGTTTATGAATTGTAGCTCCATGGTCTTAATTTTCAAATAAAATAAATTATTATAGTATTGTGATGAATGAAATGAATGGGAGAAAGTTATGAATGAAATCCTGCTTTTATAGAGAGATCCAGGCGTGTTATTTTTTCTATGACGTCATTTGAATTTATTTCAGTTGTTTTCGATGAAGTTTTCAAATATAATAAATTATCGTAGTATTATGATAGTTTTAAAAATATTACCGTGGAATGTATTGCATTTTAGAAATATTTAAACCAGGCAATTTATATTTCAATGCCGTCATTTGAATGAAGTTCATTTTTTTCAATGAAGGTTTAAGTTTTCAAATATAATAAATCAATGTAGTATTGTGATAAGTTTTAAAATATTACCGAGGAATGTATTGCATTTTCGACTTTTTTAAATAAAATTGCATTGAAGTTGGAAAGTGTTTCATAATCAATGCTTTAAGCATGATTGATCTTTCTTGTTTTTACTTTTAGCAGTAAAATATGTTCTTAAAATTGTCATTATTATTTTCTTACATTTTGACTCTGGTTTGATAATACAGAATGTCAACTAATCGAAAGTAGAATAATCAGGACTTTACAGAAGTTTATATTAACCACTGACCGCTACTCTAGTTAGAGTAGAGGTTAGTACGTTAGCACGGTCGAGTAAATACACCAGCGGTATATGAAGTTGTTGCCCACTTGAAAAAAAGAAACATTTAATGAATTTTTAAGAAATACTTTAAAAGAATATCTTGGACACGAAATGTTAAAAAAATTCAATGTGAAATTGGTACAATTAAACCCAATCTACTGAATTATAAAGAAATACAAAAAATATGAATTTAAGTCTGCAGGGAAAGTCAAGTGCTGCCCACATCAGATTTTTTTTTTATTCTGATGACTGTGACACAAGAAATAAATATTATGGAATCGAATGTATGAGAAAGCCGAATGGAGACTCGCACTCCAAATATTTTATTGGTATTTTCTGATATAAGTCCTTTTATGTATAGTCGTATAGTCATATTTTAAACCAGCGTTTTTTAAAGTGTGTTCCGCAGAATTCTTGGGGTTCTTCGACATGATAGTTTTGTAAAAATCGTGTAAAAATTGAATGCATAAGTTGGACCACAATAAAATGTTTTTCATTTTGGGGTTTCGCTATCAAATTGAATATCAAAAGGTTTCCACGACCCAAAAAGGTTGAAAAACACTGCTTAAACATATGTTATAAGTTATTAGATCAAAATGTGCATTAACACACATCAACATAATGCTCAATATGTATCGGCTTAACAGATCTGTTTGTTAACAGCTTGAAAAAGGATTTTTTTCTTCTTCAAATTCAGAAAATATTAAGAAAAAGAATGACTTCCAACGGGAAAATAATCCATACTAAAATTAATGCTATAGGGATGATATATTTCCACTATATATGTCCGAAATTCTAATCAATTATTATTATAAAATTTTGCAAAAATCTCAGTATATGTGCGACTAAATGGCAAATCGCCTCCTATTCTCCTATCGAACAAACTTAAGCATAATACATAAAACGCTTTAATACATAAAAATTATTCAACTAATTATCATTTTGTAGTAAAATCACAACTCTATAATACGATTGTAATATAATATTATACCATTCCAAAGAGCTAGACGAGTTTAAGATATTATTCAACAGATGGCAGCACCTTTGCATCTTTCAGCGACTATTGATGTGCTCTAACTAAGATTTCAGAGACCGTCGTCAATTCTCAAGATCTGGAATAAACAGAAGTTTTACTAACAGAACCCGCCTAAATCTCCGAAACACAATCTTTTATGAAAGTACATTTGGTTGAAACCTGTTAAATTTTATAAAGTTTAACACTTTTTTGATGAAATGAGAAATTGCAAAAAGAAAAAAAAATGTTTTTAAAATCATATATTTTATTTATTAATAAATACATATTTTTTCTTCACTCATTTAGATTTTACTAAACGTGTACATTTTAATACTTTATTTTCGTTCATAAATTTTATAAGAAATTAACGAAACACAGTTTCAAACACGATTGACATTTTACGAATTTTATTATAATACATTTCTATTTTTCTTCCCCAGAAAAGATTGAATACTCTGAATTCAACATTATTCCCATTTAAATCCTAATATATTTAAATTGGATAATTCCCCCTCTTCCAATATATTTAAATTATATAGCTCGAATCCAATACTATATTCTTTGAGGTTTACAATATATTTAAACAAATTAAATAATTCGAATTTTGCAAAATTCGGATAGTTTTGCATTCCTCAGAGTTCGAATTACACAATTTTTACTGTATTATTAAAAGTAGCATCCAATATTGCTAATTAATCAATAAATTATGTAATATAATTTTATTGCCCGGCATTAAATTAAACAACAAAAATTGCGAAACTTATCCATGAGTGATGTAAAAATTTTGAGTTGAAAAATAAATACCAGACATCTTTCATAACCAGATTATAAATAGTTTTCTTCTTCTGAAATAAATATCTATGTAAGGGAAAGAAAAAACAAGAAAGATCAATCATGCTTAACGCATTGATTATGAAACACTTTCCAACTTCAATGCAATTTTATTTTAAAAAGTCGGAAATGCAATACCTTCCTCGGTAATGTTTTAAAATTTATCACAATACTACATTGATTTATTATATTTGAAAACTTAAACCTTCATTGAAAAAAATGAACTTCATTCAAATGACGGCATTGAAATATAAATTGCCTGGTTTAAATATCTCTAAAATACAATACATTCCACGCTAATATTTTTAAAACTATCATAATACTACGATAATATATTATATTTGAAAACTTCATCGAAAACAACTGAAATAAATTCAAATGACGTCATAGAAAAAATAACACGCCTGGATCTCTCTATAAAAGCAGGGTTTCATTCATCGTAATACTATAATAATTTATTTTATTTAAAAATTAAGACCATGGAGCTACAATTCATAAACTCTATGCTTAAAACTTCATTGAAAAAAATCGTTCTTCTGTTTATAAAATCAATTAATATTTCATTCATATCAGCCATGCAGACTCCATGGACTGAATTATTTTGTGTTAAAGAAATACAGTAATTCTAATACAACTCATTCTACATATTTTGCTGTTTACATTTTACATAGGTGAAAAATAGGCTTAGTTGTAGAAATAATCAAATTTGAATGAGAATTTAAACTCAAATATATTGTCATTGTGTTGTTTTAGTATGTAGATGCAAAGAATTTAAGCAAAAATAAAGTAGTTTTAGGACGGATACAACACTCAATATGAATTAAAAAGAACTTTAAAAAAATCACGATTTTGAAACAAGGTGGATGCCATATATCATTTTGAAGTGGGTCATGTGATCGTTTCATATCATGGTCACGTGATCGTTTCATATAAGATGTGTAATTATTATTTTAATTTTTATTTAAAAAACTACTGAATATATTTCGCTGAATTTTTTTTTATATATTTTATGGAACAATTTGACTATTACCTAAAATTTTCGAAGCAATTTCTGAATTTTAAATCCGCTTAAAAAATGTTTGAAAAATTAGGTCCCATAGGGCTCAATGTATTTCATTTTTTCAACCCGGGTTCAATCCAAAACTAATTGGGTGATATTATTCATTTATATTCCCATAGGTCTTACAGACCGTCTGAACAACATACTAAAATTTCATTTTGATTAAGTCATTTTTACGGCAGTTATCGTGCTAACGGACAGACAGAAAGACAGACAGAATGAATGAACAAAGTCATAAACAGTTTCAACTTTGTTGTAAAGTGTTAAAAATATTCTTACTAATTTTATGGCATTTTAAGTACATATTTGGTAAATTTTGCTATTTTTACTTCCCTGCAATACACGGTAATGTATAAGGAAAATATTGGAAACGTGCCAAAAATCGCAACTCGGGTTTTCAACGGATCTACACGTTTTGAGACCTCTAGAACACGAAAACTATTTTCAAAACTAAACACTATTCAACTAAACACTATTTTTAGCGTGGCGTATTGTGTGTGTATATATGTATCTGTGCAGATTTTGCATCCAAGCTAACTGAAAAACTATTTGACCGAATTCCATAAAGTTTGGTAGCCAAGTTCCTTGAGGGTGACCCTGGTGCTGATTAGATTTTGATATGATTCGGAATAAAAGAACCCGCCTTTTTTTTTGAGAAATGGCCTGCAAAAATTGCTTCTATCCACTCTATAGCTGAAAAACTAATCTACCAAATTAAAAAATCTAATCAATCTAAATCTACCAAATTTCAGAAAATTTGGTAGATAAATCAAGCGTGGGCTAACCTGGTGCCGATTAGATTTTGATACGATTCGGGAAAAAAAGAACCTGCCTTTTTTTTTGCGAAATGGCCAGCAAAAATCGTTAAATCTAAAAATAAAAGACTACATATGCTCAAATATATAAATTTAATGCTTATTTTAAACGTAATTTTTGATGACGAAAATAATAAGATCAATTCCATTACTCTAGGATTAGCCGTTCTCGAGATATTTTATTTATTTATTTATTTATTTATTTATTTTTTTTTTTTTTTGCATTTTCGCTACGCCACCATTGAAAATAAGTCCAGTTACCAAATGAAAACGAAAATTGAATTATATGTGCAAATTCAGTGTCATTTAAAATAATTATGGCTGTTATTTTGTGCAATTAAACTCAATTTAATAAATTATTGGAGAAATAAAAAGAACGCGAATATGAGTCTGCAGCGAAAGTCATGTGCTGTCCACATCAGATTTTTTTTTTTTTTTTTTTTATAGATGGTAATGTATTGAGAAAGATTGGAATAATGTCGAATATCGCAACTCGTTTTCGGCGGAAGTATACGTTTTGGGACCTCTAAAAAAAGAAGAAAAATCTGTGTGTCTGTAAGGCTGTCTAAAATATTATAGGTAAGTCATTTGTGATTTACCCTGGTACTGATTAGATTTTGGTACGATTCGGAATAAAAGAACTTCCCTTTATTTATTTATTTATTTATTTTTTTTTTTTTGAGAAAATGGCCTCAAAAATTGTTTATGTCCCCTGTAGTTGAAAAACTAGTAGACCAAATATCACAAAATTTGGTAGATAAGTTACTTGTGGGTTTCTCTGGTGCTGATTAGATTTTAGTACGATTCGGGAAGAAAAACCTGCTTTTTTTGCGAAATGGCCCGCAGAAATAGTTAAATTCTAAAATAAAAAAATTGCGTATGCTCAAGTATATTAATTAACTGCTTATTGTATACGTAATTTTTGGCGATGAAAAGAATAAGACCAACCCCATTATTCTAGAACGTTCTCGAGAAATTTTAGTGTATTCGCATTTTCTCCACGCCCCCTTTGAAAAAAAACCCGAGTTACCAAATGAAAACGGAAATTAAAATTAAAAGTGCAAATTTAGTGCCATTTAATATAATTATGGGTGTTATTTTGTGAAATTCAATCTCAATGTAACGTATTATTCGAGTAATAACGAGAACGTGAATATGGAGAGTCTGCAGGAAAAGTCACGCGCTGATTTTTTTTTTTTTTTTTTTTTTTTTTTTTTTTTTAACCACGCATCCTTTTTGTGAATCTTCCGATTTACTTTTTTTTTTACTTTTCCTGCACATGTAGGTACTTTCTGTCCACGAAAAGAGAGCGCGTCAAAATTCCGTGTGTCTAATTTTGGTGATTGTACACGTTTTAAGCATCTCTGAATAACAAATTTACCATTTATCAATTGATACCTTTGTCTGCTCGTGGAAAAGACATCTTTCGAGATATTGAGCTGTCGAAATGAAATTGAGTTTGCGATAAACGTAAGAGAATCATTGATTTTCAGAGATATTGGACCTGGCAAAGCGCTAAAATTTTTCGAATATTTTTTCAAAAATCTAAAAATAATTATGTTTAACACGTTGAGCTGTTTGTTCTTTGCTCTGCCTATCGTTGAGGCGGCACACAGCGACGATTGCTCAGCGATGTGTGCAGTCATAGAGTATAAACAGAAGATAACACACATGTCGAGGTGACGATTGTATTTCACTGTCCGTTTCGGCTATACGAATGGCGCAAAAACATTCAGGCGCAATACAACCAGAAAGTTAACAAAACAGGTAGTCACTTTTTGTAATATGTGTAAAACCAAACCACACCTTTGCTTAGAATATTTTAACAAACTCCATTAAAATTATATGATTTATTTTTTAACCTTGATACTGCCTGTCCCAAGGACCGACGTCACCCAAGCAAAAAGTTCACTGTTGGTCCCCACGGACTGATGCCGACTAAAAGGAAAGTTTATTGTCAGTCCCCACGGATTGGACTCAAGGACGGGGGTTAGTGGAGTACCCAGGAGAGGAAGCATCCTCCCTTTAAACTCCAGGCGAAGAGAAAAGAGGCATAAAGAGAGAGTAATAAAAGCTTTTAAACAACTGATAGGATTTTAAGTCTAAGTTACGCCTGGGGGGGGGGGGGGCGACCTAGGTCGTGCCCTTCCCCAGGTCTTCAGAAAACTGAAAAAGTTGGGGCCCAAGTGGGTTCCCAACAGAGAGAAGAAAGAGGGGGATAGACTGGGGCGCCCCGAAGGACGCAGGGCCTTGAGCTTGAGCAGTGCCTAGTAGCTACGCCATAAACTGAAGCTTGCCAACGAAAAACGCAAATTCCCAAAAGCTAGGGAGGGGTACAGCATACTAGAGTCTGCATCTAAATTGAGTCCCCACGGATTGATGCCGCCTAAAAAGAAAGTTCACTATCCCCACGGACTGATGCCGCCTAAAAGGAAAGTTCACTGTCAGTGCCCACGGACTGACGCCACCTAAAAGGAAAGTTCACTGTCAATCCCCACGGACTGATGCCACCTAAAAGGAAAGTTCACTGTCAGTTCCCATGGACTGACGCCGCGCTTAACGTGTTAAAATGCTACAACATAACCACTTTTATATATATATATATATTTATTTATTTAAAAGCAAACGACATCATTTATAGGCAGCTAACACGCGCCGTTCTTGGGATAATGCATGTTTTCTTTAATATTTAAAAAGGGAAAATATCATGGAAAGTTATATATGTTAACTATTATCAAATGAGTGAATGCTTTTAACGTGTTTTTAACAACACATGAATAGACGCCATTGTCTAGGAGTTATTGCAGATAAATACTCAGAAATAGAAAATAAAGTTATAACTTTAATATTAAAGTTCATAATTAAGTTCATAACTTTAAAATTAAAGTTATGAACTTAAAAATAGATTTAAATTATTTACAATGTTTATGAATATTTTAACTAAAGTTTATAGTGATTACAGGCCAGTTGAATACCCCCCTCCTCATCACACAGAATGAAACTGCATTTTGACCGGGTTTCTTATATTCCCTGCAGCCACGCATCTCTGAAAGTATGCCATCTTTGACGCAATATATTATGTCATCTAAATATAAAATTAAGTATAAATGTTTCAAAATATTTAAATGTATTTAAAGTTTGTCATTTATTATTTTAATGTAAATGTTTTAAAAATTCAAGTCCATTAAAAACTATCCAGATTACTTAATGAACACGCTTAATAATAAAATAATTAATTAAAAAATGTTTTTAAATTTAAATCTAATTCAGAGCATTTAAACATTGAAAGATAAAAAAAAAATAGTTTCAAATATCAAATGCAAATTGGTAAACAAGAAATTTAAAATTATTAATCTACTAAAAAGAAAAAATTCTTTTAAATGCATTTCGCCAAAAAGAGACGATAAATTTCAAATCCTAACCTATTTTGCTAATTGCACTCTGATTGGCTAATGCGTTGCTAAGATCTCAGGTCAATATGCATTGAAGTCCAGATCTGTAGGATCTTGCTCGAGCACGCTTCACAGTTTACATTTTTTATCGACCTTAAAAGCATCCTAAATGATCATTAACGTTTGACACCGGTAAACACTTAGCAATTAAAAAACAAGAAAGATCAATCATGCTTAAAGCATTGATTATGAAACACTTTCCAACTTCAATGCAATTTTATTTAAAAAAGTCGAAAATGCAATACATTCCTCGGTAATATTTTTAAACTTATCACAATACTACATTGATTTATTATATTTGAAAATTAAAACCTTTATTGAAAAAAATGAACTTCATTCAAATAACGGCATTGAAATATAAATTGCCTGGTTTAAATATCTCTAAAATGCAATACAATCCACGGTAATATTTTTAAAACTATCATAATACTACGATAATTTATTATATTTGAAAACTTCATCGAAAACAACTGAAATAAATTCAAATGACGTCGTAGAAAAAATAACACGCCTGGATCTCTCTATAAAAGCAGGATTTCATTCATAACTTTCTCCATTTCATTCATCACAATACTATAATAATTTATTTTATTTAAAAATTAAGACCATGGAGCTACAATTCATGAACTCTATGCTTAAAACTTCATTGAAAAAAATCGTCCTTCTGTTTATAAAATCAATTAATATTTCATTCATATCAGCCATGCAGACTCCATGGACTGAATTATTTTGTGTTAAAGAAATACAGTAATTCCAATACAACTCATTCTACATATTTTGCTGTTTACATTTTACATAGGTGAAAAATAGGCTTAGTTGTAGAAATAATCAAATTTGAATGAGAATTTAAACTCAAATATATTGTCATTGTGTTGTTTTAGTATGAAGATGCAAAGAATTTAAGCAAAAATAAAGTAGTTTTAGGACGGATACAACACTCATGAATTAAAAAGAACTTTAAAAAATCACGATTTTGAAACAAGATGGATGTCATATATCATTTTGAAGTGGGTCATGTGATCGTTTCATATCATGGTCACGTGATCGTTTCATATAAGATGTGTAATTATTATTTTAATTTTTATTTTAAAAACTATTGAATATATTTCGCTGAATTTTTTTTTATATATTTTATGGAACAATTTGACTATTACCTAAAATTTTCGAAGCAATTTGTGAATTTTAAATCCGCTTAAAAAATGTTTGAAAAATTAAGTCCCATAGGGTTCAATGTATTTCATTTTTTCAACCCGGTTCAATCCAAAACTAATTGGGTGATATTATTCATTTATATTCCCATAGGTCCTACAGACCGTCTGAACAACATACTAAAATTTCATTTTGATTAAGTCGTTTTTACGGCAGTTATCGTGCTAACGGACAGACAGACAGACAGAATGAACAAAGTCATAAACACTTTTCAACTTTGTTGTAAAGTGTTAAAAAAAACCCTGAAGAAACCCTTATCATCAATGTTTCAAGCAAATAACTGGACGAAAAGCGTAGACTGGCAGACCCAAAATAAGGTAGTCCGATAAAGTGGATGAAGGAAAAATCCGACATTGCGATTGTTTCTAAAGTATAGCCCACTGGCTCCCAAAACTTTCAACAAAACTTTTACAACACTTTAACACTATCCCAACGGCCCTACCGTGCTGAAAACACCGGTTCTCGTTAGATCACCGAAGTCAAGCAGCATCGGACGTGGTTAGTACTTGGGTGGGTGACCACCTGCGAACACCGCGTGCTGTTGGCACATTTCGGGCGCGGTAGCCCGGTGGTTTGCGCGCTGGATTTGCACGCTGCCACAACTGCCGTCGTGTTCATGCGGAGTACGATCACGTTAAACATGTGGGTCCGTAAGTCCTTCCGAGAGGTTGGTGATAGGGAAAGGAGCGTACGGTCCTTGTGAATGCCTCCCCCACTGGGTTCCGGTCTAAATTGGGTGGCACTTCCTGGCCGTCCAAACGGTTACCTTACACCTTTCTGGTAGGTCGGACGGTCTGGGTCTCAACAACAACACTTTAACACTGTCATGTTCCATTTTGTGATCTATAAAAAATATATATAACCTACCCAAATTTGGGTCACGACGCAAGAGTTGCAAGCTAATGGTCCAAATAGATTCCCCATGGATCTCATTGAAGTATAGGAGCAAACATTCAAAACGCTGAAGAATCGACTGACTTTGCGCAAAAGAAAAAAAAAATTGTAATTTTATCATCACCTTTAGAGTCTACTTTCTTGCACCCATCACAGAGAGTAAGGGGTGAAAATTAGCAAGCCGGCGCATGCACAGTGCTAAAAAAGTATTGCTTACCAAATTGCACCTCATCAGGACAAATATTGCACGCTGCCGCATGCCGATTCGAAACACAACAAATCCTTTGTACCACAGCTGGGCAATTAGAAGAGAGAGAAAAAAAAAAAGAACAAAAAATATGTATGCGAGCAGCTATCGCGGACACATACTTCCTCTGGCAAGTCTGGCAAAGGGTGCAACGAATCGCTATCACGTCGAGTTATCACAATGAATAAATGCGGCCCTCGATACGTCACTCCGCGAACACACAACTTATCGTGCACCGGCAGACACATGCACAAGAAGGGGGGGGGGGGGGGACGCTTATGAAAAAAGTGTATAAAAAGACTTCGAGATTAAGAAACCAAATAAAGAAAAGGGGTAAAAGAAAATACGTCTAGCCGTGGGGCAAACTGGTCCAGACAGAAGAAGGTGGGAGTTTTGATTGCTGTGCAGAGAGCTGCAGCAGGGGACGAAAGTAAAAAAAAAAAGCACACGAGATTATTTATAACCCAGACGACCAAAGGACTGTAACCCCAACGGATTGAGGGTATGGAAGTATTTGGATCTAATCGGATATCGAGATAGTGTCTAGGGAAGGATATTGGAGGGAAAGATATGAAGAAATTTCATAATGTACAGGGTAATGGCCCAATATAATGGACACTCCAGTAAACAAGGAAGACAGAAATATTTTTGATATTACTAATATTTTATGGCAGGTAGTGTTTTGAAAACTTGTGAGTATATGTATACCATTAGGTAGCTAAAATACACAAAGGGGAAAATGTAGTCGATTATCTTGAACGCTAAATCGAATTCCCAAGACTAAAATAGTTTAAAAGAATTTTCTTTGGAATGGGCACTTATGATCTCTCAATCCTCAGACAAGTACTTTATCAACTGAGCTTCTTAAAAGGGGCCCAACTATCATACTGCAAAACGTTGCAATACAGAGGGAGGAGGGGGGGGGGCGAAAAAACATGTTCAAAAGAACAAAACGTTTTTAGTAAAATTACTTTTTAACTTAATTTTAAAATATAATTATATGTATATATTATAAGGCATTATTAATATATTTTTTACACTTTGTATAAGATTTAAGAGGGAAAAATAGGATTACACATTTAGCCCGTTCCCATTTATAAATATTTTGTAAAGTGATGCACGAATTTCCTGTATTTATTGTAGGTAATGGGGGAAGGGGGTTGTTTTGTAGAAAATTCCCATAGTTCGTTGTTTATATAACTTCTAGACAAGTGTGATGTTGCCGATGTGGTGGCCGAGCGGTCAAAGAGGCAGGCGTTTCCTCGTGATGGCTCGGCTGCCAGATTGCGGGTTCGAGTCCCGCCTGCGGGCATGGATGTTGTATTGTCTTATTTGGGGCAGAAGTCAGACTTCTACCTTCGGGTGCTCCGGGCCATTTAGACTAAACAGAAGCATTCTTCCTTAAATGTAATGTTAGGGACACGACAACAACAACAAGTGTGATGTTGTAATGTCTAGAATATTTTTCAGAACTTCTTAATTGGGGTCATATGTCTATTCAGAATTGTCTGTAAATTAAATTGGTAAATGCGATTTAATTATTAAGAAGAACGAATTTGTTTCCGCTCATAAATGTTTCAGTGACTTTTAGAGGATTCCAACGCAACTAATTTCTCTTTGAGAGGAGAATCTGAAGAAAAAACAGCATATATATATATATATATATATATATATATATATATATATATATATATATATATATATATATATATAAATACTACGGAAATTACACGTGGTAGGAGGGCAGGTTACATGGAAATGAAAGTGAGGATGACCTAGAACAGAATCTGGCAGGTAAGCCTCACTATTTGTACTTCCACCACTGCTTTTTGCTAAATAACTTATAAAAAGGTAGGCCAGTGGTTCCCAAGCTTTATTCGCCCGAGCACCTCCTGTTTGTCACACTCTGACTGTCCACGTCTTTGAAGTGTACCCCCCCCCCCCCCCCTTAAGAAGTATAATTGAAGTTTAACTTTTATAAGGAAATCCGAAATAAAAAATCCCAAAAGCGTTTAATCAGTTTTTAAGAATAAAACGACCGCAATTAGATCATCACTTTGAAATGTCTCAGAAAAGATACAAGAAATATAAAACTTAATGAAATATGTATGTAGATATACAGGGATACCATGATTAAAGTAGAGGTGTTTAGAGCCCCATAGTGAGAAAACTGTTGAACCAAACTCAACCAAATTTGCAGTAAATACTATTTAAACCACGGGGTTTTGATTTTCAAAAGGAAAATAAAATAGTTCGAATTTTTGCCACCGCGGTACAAAGTGGCGCTGTAAGGTCCATTTTTGGGGTAAAATATGAAGAACAAACAGAAAGTTAATATTTTACATGCATTTTGAAAAGAACATCACATTTACATTTTATACGTATTTAGTACACTTTATATTTACATTTGCATCTTACATTTACATACGTATGACATTAATTTTTATATTGGTATTATTTACATGTGTGATTCAATACGTTTTCCTCGCATATGTTCCAAATAGTGCATCCTTGCACAGCATTCTCTACTGCAGAAGACAGCAGATCTCCATTGATTTGCTTGACGTGCAATGTTATTCGGTCCTTCAAAGTGGCAAAATTATCCATATTCCCTTGGTATACCAAGCGCTTTATACATGGCCCCACAACCAAAAATCACAAGAGGTCAGATCAGGCGAACGAGCTGGTTGGTCACTTCATAGAAAACGAAACGCTCGACTAATTAGTTGGTTGTTTGTAAAATGCTGTCATAGAACTTCCTGTACGCGCAATCCAATATGAGAGGGGGTGCTTCATCCTGCATAAATATCGTAGATTCAAGAGATATCCACGCTGTTGAAGTTGCGAAATAACAAAGTTCAGCAGCAATATTCGATACCTCTCAGCATCAACGGAACTTTTTGCAATTCCTATGCCTATTTTACTTCAAAAATGGACCTTACAACGCCACTTTGACCCGCGGTGGCAAAAATCCGAACTATTTTTCTTCTTTTAAATATCAAAACCCCATGGTCTAAATACTATTTACCACAAATTTGGTTGAATTTGGCCCACCAGTTTTCTCACTATCGGGTTCTAAACACCTCTACTCTGATTATGGCAACCCTGTAAATGACGCAAATGCTCCAAAATGTAGAATGTACACTGTTCACAACTGAAATCGCAACATCATAAAGTTATAGCTGTAGCTATATGCAAATCAGGCAATGGAAACAGCAAGGCGAGATATGCAAATGATCACAGTTTCGTTACGCATAGTGACGTAACACCTTGACGAGCAGCATAAAAGCGTCAGGTCAAGGAGGATCGATATCACAGCTAAATTCTAGCGTCATTGGTTTCAGGTTGTAAAAATTATCACAGTATGTCATTGTTTTACGTGAGGGTGGAATGAGCTTTCGAAAAATCGCTGAACTATTTATTAGGTCGTGATGTGAGCACAGTTCAACGGTGTGTGTTACGGTTCGTAAGAGACAAAGAAAAGACGATACGAAGATCAGGTAGTGGAGCTTCCAGGTATACCACGCCACGTGAAGATCGAATGTTTCTGAGAAGCGTTGCGCGGGACCCATTTACAACAGGAACCTTGCTACAACGACATTTATCCCACACTACAGGTAACGTGGTTTCGACGCAAGCAATTCGAAACCGTTTGCATGACGCAGGATTCCGAGGTAGACGACCTTTAAGACACCTACCATTTCAACGCCTTCACCGGTTACGTCGCCTCCAGTGCCCAGTGGTGTCAAATGAGACGCAATTGGTCGACAGAATGGCGAAACATTCTGTTAACGGATGAATCACGATTCTGTTTTGGTATGCCAGATGACCGTACTCGCGTATGGCGGGGGTAACCCCCATGGTTTGGGGTAAACATTTGGTGGATGAACACTTTTGGTCCACGTTTCTGGCAGTTTCACGGCACAACGATAAGTCTCTGATATTGTGAGACCTGTGGTACAGCCATATCTGTCAACCAGGCATGGACTGCGTTTTCAGCAGGATAATGCCGGGCCACATACTGAACGTGTAACTATGAATAGTCTACAAGATTTTGATATCCTACTTTGGACAGCATATTCTCCTGATTTGTCGCCAATTGAGCATATTTGGGACATCATGGGTCACTGATTAAGATAATTCCCAATTCCAGCAAACCATGTTCAGTTACAAGCCCAATTGCATGCTGTGTGGAATGCCATCCCTCAGCACACCACTGACCATCTCATTGACGAGATGCTTCGTCATATTTAATCCAGCAGAGCCGCCCGCGGTGGTCCCACTCCATATTGATCTAATGTCAATGAAGTTCCACATGCTTTCATTTTCCAGGTATGAGTTTTTGATCATTTGCACATCTCCATGTTACAGTTATACTCTGTAAATTTCATACGGATACATCAATTTCTTCATGGTGTTGCGATTTCAGTTGTGAACAGTGTTAGAGAATGTCTCAGTAAATATGGAAAATACTCCACCGGCTAAAAGCGCCAAATGTAAACAGTAAATGAGATTTTAGTCCTTTGAAATCCTTATAAGGCTATATAATTGGATTTGAGATCGGGTTCTTAGTTTTTGAAATATAAACTTCAACCTCCTTCCTATAGTCGCCAATCACCCACAGTTAAAAAAAAATGGATTTTGGATCCGGTTCTTAGTTTCTGAAATATAAACTTCAACCTCTTTTCTATAGTCGCCAATCACCCACAGTTTAAAAGAAAAAAATTGGATTTTGTATCGGATTCTTATAGTTTTTAACACTTTACAACATAGATGAAAAGTGCTTATGACTTTGTTCATTCTGTCTGTCTGTCTGTCCGTTCGCACGATAACTGTCGTAAAAATGACTATCAGACTGAAATTTTAGTATACTGTTCAGACGGTCTGTGGGACCTATAGGAATATAAATGAATAATATCACCTAATTAGTTTTGGATTGAACCGGAGTTGAAAAAATGAAATACATTGAACCCTATGGGACCTAATTTTTCAAATATTTTTTAAGCGAATTTAAAAATTCACAAATTGCTTCGAAAGTTTTAGGAAATATTCAAATTATCCCATAAAATATATAAAAGAAACTTCAGCAAAATATATTCAGTAGTTTAAATAAAAATTAAAATAATAATTACGCCTTTTATATGGAGAGATCACGTGACCCACTTCAAAATAAAATATAGCATCCATCTTGTGTCAAAATCGTGATTTTTAAAGTTCTTTTTAATTCATATTGAGTGTTGTATCCGTCCTAAAACCGCTTTATTTTTACTTAAATTCTGTGCATCTCCATACTGAAACAATGTAATTACAATATATTTGAGTTTAAACGATCATCAAACTTTGATTATTTCTACAACGAAGCCAATTTTTACTTATTGAGAATGTAAACACCAAAAGATGTAGAATGAGTTGTATAAGAATTTCTGAATTTCTTTAACGCAAAACTATTTAGATCATGGAGTCTGCAATATAGCTGATATGAATGAAACATTTATTGATTTTACACAGAGAAGCAGACGATTTTTTCGATGAAGTTTTAAGCATAGAGTTAAATTACTTGTACCTCCATGGTTTTAAGTTTTCAAATAAAATAAATTATTATAGTACTGTGATGAATGAAAAGTATGGTTTTGTGAATGAAATGCTGCTTTTATATAGAGACGATTTATGTTTCGATGATGTCATTTGAATAAAGTTCATTTGTTTTCAATGAAGTTTTCAAATACAATAAATTATTATAGTATTATGATAATTTTAAAAATATTACCGAGGAATGTACCGCATTTTAGAGATGTTTAAACCAGATAATTTATATTTTAATGACGTCATTTGAATGAAGTTTATTTTTCTCGATGAAGTTTTAAGTTTTCAAATATAATAAATTAATGTAGTATTGTGATAATTTTAAAAATATTACCGAGGAATGTATAGCATTTTATAGATGTTTATATAAAATTGCATCGAAGTTGGAAAGTGTTTTATATAATCAATATTTTATGCATGATTGATCTTTCTCGTTTAAATATAAACTTCAACCTCCTTCCAATAGTCACCAATCACCCACAGTTTAAAAAAAATTAAAACACAAAACTAGACTATTAAAAAAAAGTAGTCTACCACAAAAGATCTTGCCATAAAACCAGACTATTAAAAAAAAACAGCCAAGGGGGAAAAAAATGAGATTTTCAAAGCACATAGTAGGAAAAGAAAACATGTGTATTTAAGATAAAAGCTGCCCCCTTTGAAATCAATGGATATGCTGTCTGACTTCGTTACTGAGACCTCACGAAAGCTGAGAATTCCATATGGAGTCAATAACTCGACGATTTTCCTCAAAATTATAACGCATTTCTGTTTACAATTCCAACGTCTACATTTCGGTTTGCATATACATTCTCCAAGCTGCATTTAAAAATTTCGGTTAAAAAGAAACCACACGCAGCACATAAGTCACAATCCGGACCGAAATCTCCCTAAAGTGAAGTCTAGCAACTTCCTCAACAAACAGCGAACAATAATATTCACCCATTGTTAAAACAGAACTTCCCATGCGCAGCAAGCATAATTCAGAAACAAATCAAGTGGTAGATCTGAGACAATATGGGAATGCATCAATTAATTTTTAACAAGAAAGATTAATCAAGCATGAAGCATTGATTAAGAAACACTTTCCAACTGAAATGCAATTTTATTTAAACATCTCTAAAATGTGATGCATTCATCGCTGATATTTTTAAAATTATCACAATACTTTCAGTAATTTATTATAATGAAAATCTTCAAACTTCATCGAAAAAGGCGATGCTAGTTACACAAATCGAACTTTATATAAATCGTCTGCCTCTCTATATAAAATCAAGCTTATATTCCAGACTCCAGAGCTAAATAATATTGCGTGAAAAAAAAATTCAGCAATTCCTATGCAACACACCTTACAATCGCTTGATTTGTTTACATTCTGTAAGAGTCTAAATTAGGCTTCGTTGTAGAAATAATCAAAGTTTAATGATGATTTAAAATCAAATATATTGCAATTGCGTTGGCACAAAATTTAGATACACAGATAATACGCAAAAATAAAGCGGTTTTAGGACGAATGCAACACTAAATATAAATTTAAACGATCTTTGCACAGCAGAGAAAAAAATATTTTACGTCACGTGATCTCTTCATATATCATGGGTGTAATCATTATTTCACTTTTTATTTTAAAAACAACTCAACATATTTTGCTGAAAACGTTTTTATACATTTTGTGATAATTTGAATATTTCTTAAACATTTCGAAGCAATTTTGTTAATTTTAACTCCGCTTAAAAAATGCCATCATATAAGTATATCATGAAGAGCTATATAAAATTAAAAAAAAATTTGAAAAATTGTTATCTACCAAATTTATTTTAAAATGTAAAGTCTTTCTCATATACAAAATGATTAAAGTCTTGGAAAAGATATTTATTATATAATATATCTCTTTTTTCTTTCTGGAGGATATCCCAAAAGTCAGAATTTAATTGAATTTGTTTTTTTCCTTATATTAAATAATTTTTAATTAAAAAACTACTTAACATATTTTGAAATTTTTTATATATATTTTATGGGATATTGTGAATATTTCCTAAAAATTTCGAAACAATTTGTGAATTTTAAATTTGCTTAAAAAATGTTTGAAAAATTGGGTCCCATAGGGTTCAGTGTATTTCAGTTTTTCAACCCGGGTTCAATCCGAAACTAATTGGGTGATTTTATTCATTTACATTCCCATATGTCCGGCAGACCGTCTCAACAACATACTAAAATTTCATTTTGATAAAGTCATTTTTACGGCAGTTATCATGCGAACGGACAGACAGACAGACCACAGCCAAAAACACTTTTCAACTATTCTGGAAAGTATTAAAAACTCCATGCTACCTTTCATCTGCATAGCCAGTGTCTAATTGCCGCAACAGAGAATATTTTTTCCTATAACGCATAATACATTAGACTTCCGATAATCCGGCACGTTCCGATAATTCGGCACTTCAGCGATGCCGGATTATCAAATTTGTGGAATTATAGGATGTCAAATTAAAATGGAGGTAAAAGAAGGAGGAAAATTAATTTAAAATAAAATAATGTACAAAAACGTTTGATGTTCATTTGCCTAGAATGTTACACAGACTACACTTGCATAAGAAAAAATCTGATGTGAACAGCACCTGACTTTCACTACAAAATACAACTTCACTTGTTTCACAGCAAACTAATGATATACACATCGTTTCCAAGGTGTGTGTGTGTGCGGAGGGGGGGGGGAGATCATTACACCATTCAGAAACCTATCGAATGGATTGAATTTCGAAGAAATGGTATATGGAGAAATGGAAAAAAAAAATTTTTGGTTTTACCAAAATCACAAATTTTTTCTGGTGACATTCTGGACGTACAAGATTATAGCCCAATGCTTTTAATATTAAATTGCTCAGTAAAATTTGGCGCTTTTCTGTATGACATTGTGTAAAACTATTTCAACGTACCAAATTAATATATATTTCGCGCATATCTAACTTGACAATTAAAAATATTTTTAGAATCCGTTAAGCAATAGAGTTTCTATATAAAACGATTTTAAAACATTAAAAAATATTGAATTTTCATCAATTGTGGGGCCATTTTTGTTAATTAAGAGTCATTTTTGCCAATTTGGCGACATTTTCGTCAATTTAGCAACTTTTCAAATAGACCCCATCGCCAAGGTCAACCTATTTAAGAATACTTGCTATACTTGAATTTTCATCAATTTTGGGGTCATTTTTGTAAATTAAACGTCATTTTTGCCAATTTGGCGACAATTTCGTCAACTTTTCAAATAGACCCCAAATTTAGAATACTTGCTATACTTATTTTAATTTTATGTAACTTTCCGATACATTTAACTGAAAACGAGTTATATATCGAGAAAGGTTCATGCTGGCGTTCTAAAATGGGCACCATTTGTTTTCTAATGAAAAATTACGTAAAAAAGAAATGATTATTTATTTAACATTAATTAAGGTCCTGGTTTTTGAATGATTTCTTCCAAAAATTATTTCGAAAATTGGAGGTCTTCTGAACATTCGATCGCGTTTAAAATCTATAGGATTTAAGTCTACACTGATTGTAATACAGTAGCGTCAGCAGAAAAAATTCGGGGAGGGCTTTAACCACATATTTTATTTCCCATTTCTCCATATATTAGTTAGAAATTTAGACCCCGTCACTATTATTTCCCAATAAATTATACATATGTATGTAGGAAAAGTAAAAACATTTAAATTAATTTTATAATTATAAGATAAACTTTAATGACCAGAAATATGCATATAAAATTATTTAGTTTATTACAGAAATATACCGCAATACAGCCAAACGGATCAGAATACCTTTCAAGAGGAATATCGGACTATCGGGGATGTCGAACCACTGGATGCCGATTTAACGGAATTTTATTGTATATACAATTATTTTAGGCTGACCGTCCACATTAGAGGATTTTACTATATTGTCACGTCTAATCAATTACCTAGTCTAACGAGTTCAGCTGAAGACAGGGACGCGGACAAACAAAATTATCCACCTGAACTGTGTACAGTATATTCGAGCCACGTGTAAATGAGTGACAACTATCAGACGAAAAATCCAATTGGAGAAAATTCCTCCTCCAAAACATATCACCCCCACCCAAATTATCTAAATACAGTAAATCGAAAATTGTTCAAAATATAATTTTGGGCAGCTTCGTTTTCATCCCAAAAGGCGACGAGCTGATGCTAAACAAAGGAATCGCAGGTAATCCCTGACGTGAAATTTCAAATTGTCTTCGGCTCAATAAACGGGCTATTTACAATTCGCCCATTTATTGAGCCGAAGACTTCTTGAGCTGGTCTTACCCCCCCCCCCCCCCCCTCCGATTTATGGAGTAGCTAGACAAAGAAAATCAATTACATGACCATGTACTGGATCTTAATCGATCTCCAGAACAAGTGCTTAATATTATAACAGCAGCAATGTCCAATCGAAATGTGTAAGATCTATGTCGATACAAGGCCTGTTGGGAATACAAGGGAGAGTCCATCGTACCTGTGGATATCTACGAGTATATATATACGAGTATATACTAGATTTTGAATATCTACGTGTACCCGTAGATATTCAAAAGACTATCCTTATTTATATTAATCATACTGTCTTCATAAAATTACGCCGGATCTATGTTAGTGTGCAGTACGCAGCTGTAACAGTTGTTCGCTTAATATTCTGGTGGAAGGGACGTCAAAAATACTCTGGTGAAAGAGATTCAGGAAAAACAATCTGGTGTAAAGAATTTGCAAAAAATTATTCTTGTGGAAAGGATGTCAGAAAAAATAATCTGGTGTAAAGAATTTGCAAAAAATTATTCTTGTGGAAAGGATGTCAGGAAGAACAATCTGGTGTAAAGAATTTGCAAAAAATTATTCTTGTGGAAAGGATGTCAGGAAAAATAATCTGGTGTAAAGAATTTGCAAAAAATTATTCTTGTGGAAAGGATGTCAGGAAAAATAATCTGGTGTAAAGAATTTGCAAAAAATTATTCTTGTGGAAAGGATGTCAGGAAAAATAATCTGGTGTAAAGAATTTGCAAAAAATTATTCTTGTGGAAAGGATGTCAGGAAAAATAATCTGGTGTAAAGAATTTGCAAAAAATTATTCTTGTGGAAAGGATGTCAGGAAAAATAATCTGGTGTAAAGAATTTGCAAAAAATTATTCTTGTGGAAAGGATGTCAGGAAAAATAATCTGGTGTAAAGAATTTGCAAAAAATTATTCTTGTGGAAAGGATGTCAGGAAAAATAATCTGCTGTAAAGAATTTGCAAAAAATTAATCTTGTGGAAAGGATGACAGGAAAAATAATCTGGTGTAAAGAATTTGCAAAAAATTATTCTTGTGGAAAGGATGTCTGGAAAAATAATCTGGTGTAAAGAATTTGCAAAAAATTATTCTTGTGGAAAGGATGTCAGGAAAAATAATCTGGTGTAAAGAATTTGCAAAAAATTAATCTTGTGGAAAGGATGTCAGGAAAAATAATCTGGTGTAAAGAATTTGCAAAAAATTATTCTTGTGGAAAGGATGTGAGAAAAAATATTCTGGTGAAAAGAATTTGTAAAATATTCTGGTGAAAGGAACTTGATAAAAAATACTCTGGTAAAAAGGATTCCGGAAAAATATTCTGGTATAAAGGATTTGCAAAAAAATATTCTTGTGGAAGGGATGTGAAAAAAAAATATTCTGGGGGGGAAAGAATTGAGAAATATTTTGGTAAAAAGGATTTGCGAAAAAATATTCTAGTGAAAACAGTTTGAGAAAGTATATTTTGGTAAAAAGGATTTGGGAAAATATTATAGTGAAAACGACTTAGGAGAAAATGTTTTGGTTGAAAAGATATAAGAAAAGATATTGTGGTGAAAAAATTTTGAGAAAAAATATTATAATGGAAAGAATATGGGAAAATATATTGTGGTGAAAAGGATGTGAGAATATATATATTGTGAACTGGAATTGAATAAAATATTGTGTGTAAAAGAAATTGAGAAAAAAAAAACTCTGGTGAAATGAATTTATATAAAAAAAATATTCTGGTGAATAGAATTTGCAAAAAGATTTTCTGGGAAAAGGGTACTTTACTAAAAAAAAAATTACGAAGGAAAGAAGAAATATTCTGTGAACACTGGAACTTACCGAGTCAAAATAATAATAATAATAATAAAATAAAATAAAAAGAAAAAAAATAATAATTAAAAAAAACGGTGAAAAGTACGATGACAAGCTAGCAGTAAATGATGATTATCTCAGAAAACGCAACATAATAGAAATAACAGGAACAACGATACAGATCTATATATAAAGAACACAATTTTTCAGGGATCTGTGATGAATACAGTGCAATTTGGAGGTCGAAATTTTAAATATTCTACCACATTTTTGCATTCCGATACAAATTTCAGAAAATTCTGAACGATTTTAAGGCAGTAAAGCAAAATCCACGAGGCAAATACTATGTTCCAGAACCTATATTCCCCCCCCCCCCCCGCACGCACACACACACACACACACACAAACCCACACACATACTTCCTGAAAAAAGGCAAATTAATCGTCAAACTTCCTCCGCAAGCAGCAAACAATGATAATATTCTCCCAATGTTAAATGAGAGCTTCCTTTCCTCTATCAAATTAAAACGCACAGACAAAAGGAAGACCGAGAACAATCCCGTCCGACGGAACGGCATAAATTAATTTTTAAAAACTCCATTCACACGGCACTTTCCATATCCAGATTCAGGCGTAGACAAGACATTTCATCGCCATGCATCAGACACGGCATTTTCTGAATGGAAAAAAGGGAAGTGCGGCATGCAAGGATGGGTCTAACGGATTTGCAAGACATTTTTTACGCTTCGGAGTGCTCTTCAACAAAAGGAGCTAACATCCATTATTGTTCTTGTGTTAGCAATCACAGCAGAGCCTTCCTTCTTTTTCTTTCTGGCTCCACACCCGTTTTCTCGAAGCTCAGTGATCTGCAATCGGCGGGACGCATGCGGCCCGGGGGATGATTTTGTGAGGTCCGCTGAAGAATTTCTAAGAATTTACGTTTTTTCTTTTTTACATATATATAGAAAAGTTTCCTTTTTTTTTTATAAAAGAAAGTTTCTTTTTTATAAAAAAAAGTTTCTTTTTTTAAAAAAAGTTTATTTTTTATAAAAAAAAAGTTTCTTTTTTATAAAAAAAAAAGTTTCTTTTTTATAAAAAAAGTTTCTTTTTTATAAAAAAAGTTTCTTTTTTATTAAAAAAAGTTTATTTTTAAAAAAATTATTTTTTATTAAAAAAGTTTATTTTCCCATTAGGATTGCGTTCCGTCACTGCAGATAACAGCATCTCTGGACAAGTTTCGCGCTTTTTATGCGTTCGTCAGCATGGAATAGCCGATACGTGAAGTGGCAGCGAAAAAATGTGCTATGTGCCACAGTTCCGAGAACCTTTACCCAGACTGCTAACTTTTCACGCAGTCGACATCACTAACGCAACTATAGTAGAAGAACTTTGTCGGTCTTTATAGATGTTCACAAAATTCTGGCACATCTTTTATTTTTTCATATTACAAAAGTTGAATTTTATTTTACAAAATGTTATTCAAGTAAAACCATTTCGATCCCTTAATAAACGCTAGCGACCCCAAATGAGGTTGCGACTCGAGGTTCACCGCTGAGTTATAATATCATTCCTGAATATGACGGGGGGGGGGGGGGGGGCACTCTACTACTCATGCAGCAACTTGTGTTTGTCTCTAAAGAAAAATGTTTTTCGGTCTTCAGCTTAATCAAAGTAATGTTAACATTTGGATACCATGTGGTAAGCCTAATTGTACGCAGAGTCAAAAAGGCGATTGTCAAAGTCAAAAAATGAACCGAAGTCAAAAAGACGATTGTCAAAGTCAAAAAATGAACCGAAGTCAAAAAGACGATTGTCAAGATCAAAAAATGAACCGAAGTCAAAAAGACGATTGTCAAGATCAAAAAATGAACCGAAGTCAAAAAGACGATTTGTGCCCATTTCGTCTGTTCGACTTGGGGTTTGTTGGTTATCTAACACAGACGATAGGGATCCAACGTATCTTCGAAACAGCTGTATGTGCTTAAATACTTGTGCTTAAATACATTCTCAGGATCTCAAGGACGGGGTAGTGCCCAGGAGATGATATGATCAACCCTTTAAACTTCTAGCGAAGAGAAATAGATAATAGAAAAAAATAGTTTCATAAAATGGCATAGAATTTAAATCGAAGTTGTGCTTGGAGGGGGGGGGGGGGGGACGACCGAGGTCTTCAGACCTTTCTTTAAGTCTTCAGAAAGGAAGAACTGGGGCCCAAGCAGGCTTCCAGTAGAAATAGTGAAAGATAAGACGGAGAGGGGGCGACAGTCCAGTGGTTAGCGCGGGGGGATTGCACTAGGACGAACAGAGTTCGATTCCCGTCTCTGCCCAAACTGTCACCGTGTTCACACGGAGTACGATCACGTTAAACATATGGGACCGCAAGCCCTTCCGAGAGGTTGGTGGTAGGGGAAGGAGGGTACGGTTCCTGTGGATGCCTCCCCCACTGGTTCCGGTTGGCACTTCCCTGTCGTCCAAACACATACCTTACATCTTCGGGTAGGTCGGAAGTTCTGGGTCGAAGAAGACGGGAAGAGAGACGCCACAAAGGGCGCATGGCCTTGAGCTTGAGTGACATTAGACGGACAGTGGGGGACAGACTAGCCAATGGGTCGCGAGTTCCCAAATGCAAGGGAGGAGTACCGATATGGTTAGAAGTTGAAAACTAAGTATGGAGCTTAAATATATTGCTCAAGTTTTCCTTATCCTTTGCATTAAGTGTTATTTTTTTTTTTACTAATTATAAAGTCAAGTGAAAACCCGATTTCGAGGCAATTTCCGAAAACCTTTGGATATACCTCCAACCAAAAAACTCGTCCACCAAGAAAATCCGTTTGAAAGTCCTTTCACTGAGAGCATCCTCAGATAAAAGACCTTGACCCTGGCCAACGACGGTTGAAGCCGATCAACTAGCTCGTGTCTGGCGAAAAACTTTCCAACAGAGAGAGAGAAAGAGGGTGGTTGAATTTCGGAGATCCAAACCTGTTCGCTGCAGACGATAAATTATTTATGGGTATTCCAGGAAAGAAGGATTAAATTCCGACAAGATTCCTTGCCGATGTGACTCACTTATTCTGGATGGCACTATGGCAGGATAATGGATAGAATGAATGGGATAACGGTTTTTGCATTTCGTTAGCAGGCAACTTTCTCTTTTTTCTTTTCTTTTTTTTTTTGCAACGGAAAACATGAGTGAAGGCAAGTTGAGGAAAATTTACCTACCATGTAAAAATTGAGCATGGAAAAATTATCGAGAAAAAGTTTTTAGATATCTTGGAAACAAGGCCAAAAAAAGATTGATCAAAGTGCACGTTCGATCATAAGCCTTCTTGGTAAGAATTTACCGTACGTTCTATGGTGAGACTGCATTTTTATAAGGAGTGACCCGAATTTGCCAAATGATGGTGTGCATTATAACAAAAAGTCATTTTCTTTAGCATCGACAACATACTAAGGGGCCGGCCACACACTTAGCTGCAGTAAACCTTCGGGTCTGTCGTGTGGTCTGGGTTTTCAACATACTAAGGGGCGGCCGTCCAAATAGCTGCTCTTAGTCCTCTGGACGAGTCGGACGGTCTGGGTCTTCAACATACTAAGGGGTTCCCGGCCGTCCAATTTGTTGCTCATGTCCTCAGGATGAGTCGGACGGTCTGGGTCTTCAACATACTAAGGGGGGCAGCGGTAACCCAGTGGTTAGCGCGCTGGAGTTGCACTCGGTAGGCCCGGGTTTGATTCCAGCCACTGCCAAAACTGCCGCCGTGTTCATGCGGAGTACGATCACGTTAAACATGTGGGTCCGTAAGTCCTTCCGAGAGGTTGGTGGTAGGGGAAGGAGGGTACGGTCTCTGCGGATGCCTCACCCACTAGGTTCCGGTCTAAGTTGGGTGGCACTTCCAGGCCGTCCAAACAGTTACCTTACACAGTTGCTCCATGTCTTCGGACGAGTCGGCTGGCCTGGGCTTTCGACACCTTTCTGGTAGGTCGGACGGTCTGGGTCTCAACAACAACATACTAAGGGGCCAGCCGTCCAAACAGTTGCTCATGTCTTCGGACGAGTCGGACGGTCTGGGTCTTCAACATACTAAGAAACATAAATCGACAACATACTACTACAACATACTTTTTATATAAAAAGAGGAAATTTTGTACTTAACTAAAGGGAAGTTCTTTCACGATTACTCCACTGATCTATGAAGGAGTGAAGGGGAGGGGGGGGGCTATGTTTCCACTAACAGGGAGTATTAAGAACGAAAGGGTTGAAGGATAAGTACTCAGAAATAACAGACGATAAGAATATTAGTAGATACTTCGTGCGTTCCTAAACTTATAAAAATCAATGATAATGTATCTGGAAAATTTTGACAACATTTTATTTTTAAAATTCAAAATTTTCAAGATGCATGATTTTAATTTTTGCTGGAAAACTTTCCCGGAATAAAATTTTAAGACCTAGGATTGTATCATTCTGTTCCACGACACTTTAAAAATTATTCCGATTGCAGAAGATTGCTTTTAATTATATTTGCAGGACTGGATCAAGATAGAAGTTTACATAGAATTTCATTAGAAATGAGTGAACATTTTCTAACATTTTAACATCTCTTTGATCGTATTATGCGTTGCTCCCCCTTTAGATTGATCCTAATAGCATCATATATCTTCAAAATCATAAAAATATAATCCCCCCCCCCCCCCCCCTTATTGTCGAGTTATAAAGTTTGGTCATATCCGAACATTTTGGTACCATTGGCATTTCTGAATGTTAATTATTTCCAGAAATATTAAAAAAGAAAAAATACATCAGCAATACAACACTAAGTATAAATGTATACTTTGAACGCATTTTTCTCAAACCGCCGATTTCTGAAGATGCACGCATGATATTTCAAGAACCGTTTGATGAATCGACATTTTGTATGATTAGTAATGACATCATTGTTCAATAATTATACTAGATTTATGTAACTTATGAAATAAATATTTTAAAAGAAAAAAAGTTTTCAAAAATTCTGGAAAAAATATATATATATTAATTTGCCACATTGAAAATTAAAATAATCAAATAATTCTAATAAGCAAGCATATTGTGATTATTGTCATTAGTGAAACCCCAAACTAGTTTGATTACATCCATAAAAATTCAAGATATCATGCACAGAACAACATATTATGATTTTATCGACAAAAACGTATGTAAATTATAATTATATTTTATATAATATTTCTGAATTTTTTATTATTATTTATTTTAATTTTAAAGAAGAATATTTACCTCTACCCTAAAATTTCCATTCCAATAATTTCAATAGATTTTATTTAAAAAAAATTTAAACTCCTGTCAATTTTGTCGACATTTTCGCATTTTAAGAGTAAAGTGTCCCGATGACCGACACAACAATTTAACACAACAATTAACAACTGAAATTATTAAAATAATAACAATCGAAATAATATCATAATAAAAGGAAAATAGAGCACAAGATAAAGCCAATATCAGAAATGGATCATAAACTACATACAGGTAGAAACATATCTATTATATATTTTTTTAAGAATTGTTTTACTTAATTTATTTTAAACGGGAAAATAAAACATAAAAAACTTTTATCGCTGTATATGCATCTACATAGTAAAAAAATCTGATGTGGGCAACACATGACTTTCCTTATATAATGAAATGAATTTACTACTTTTACAGTAAAATAAATAGGTTTTTCTTCTAGTAGATACTAATATCCTTTCCAAGATATTGAATTTTCGACAATTAGTCGTCATTTTCATTGATTTATCGTCATTTTTATCCATTTGGCGAGATTTTCGTTAATTTGGCAACATTTCAAAAAGTCGCCAAGTTGGCGACATTCCGTCAATTTCGTCGCCAAAATCTCGCCAAGCGCTATGGACGAAGAAATAAGTTATTCTTACAGCAGATAAATTGGCGTTCAAATGCAAAAGTATTACTCAAAGTATCTTTTTTCATGAATGGAACGAGCTAGATCCACGAGAATGATGTCACCCAATTTATCGCATGATATTATATATGAAAAGTGAACATGTTTCTCAATAGGAAATATTTTTTTTTCTATTTTATAAGACTTTTTGATAATTTTTTTGAAAAATGTGCAATATCTCGAGAACGGTTCATGTTAGCGTTCTAAAATTTATGTCAATCGTTTTCTAATGAAAAATTACATAAGAAATGTCTATTTACGTAAATTTATTATTGGTTTTGATTTTTTGACGATTTTTCCAAAATTTCATTCGAAAATTTAGGGGGGTTCTGAACATTCGATTGCGTATAAAAACAATAGGCTTCCAGTGTTTACAGATTGTGATTTTTGCACCAAATTTGGTTCGAATCGGTCCATTCGTTCGTCAGTTATCGTCTCCACAGACCCACTGACACACACACACACACACACACACACACACACACACACACACACACACACTTTCACACACACAGACATCACTTCAAAAATGTTTGATTCGTGATCAGGGATGCTTGAAACGTGCTCTCCCGTCGAAAACTCGAATTCGAATTTTCGACCCCGTCACAATACTTTCCTTATACATTATGTATATAAGACAATTTTATAGTAATACTATAAAATTGTCTTTTGCGCCCTCAGCTAGCACCGAAAGAAAGTAAAATCTTCAATAGGATTTCTTCTCAATCGCGGCCACTCCTTAATAACGGACTTTTCCCCCAGTTCCGCACAAGTGTCCTCTATTAAGAAGCTTTTAGGTATTTTATATATGTAGGTCTTCAAAAATAACATGTTTTTTCCAGCTTTTGCCATTTAATATATTACTTTCCTTATATACATAATGTATAAGGAAAGTATTGTGACGGGGTCGAAAATTCGAAATCGAGTTTTCGACGGGAGAGCACGTTTCAAGCATCCCTGATCACGAATCAAACATTTTTGAAGTGATGTCTGTGTGTGTGTATGTGTGTGTGAAAGTATGTGTGTGTGTGTGTGTGTCAGTGAGTCTGTGGAGACGATAACTGACGAACGAATGGACCGATTCGAACCAAATTTGGTACAAAAATCACAATCCGTAAACACTGGAAGCCTATTGTTTTTATACGTAATCGAATGTTCAGAACACCCTAAATTTTCGAATGAAATTTTGAAAAAATCGTCAAAAAATCAAAACCGATAATAAAGTTACGCAAATAGACATTTCTTATGTAACTTTTCATTAGAGAACGATTGGCATAAATTTTAGAACGCTAACATGAACCGTTCTCGAGATATTGTACATTTTTCAAAAAAATTATGAAAAAGTCACATAAAAAAAAAATTCCAATTGAGAAACATGTTCACTTTTCATATGTAATACCATGCGATAAATTGAGTGACATCATTCCCGTGGATCTAGCTCGTTCCATTCATGAAAAAATATACTTTGAATAATACTTTTATATTTGAACGCCAATAGTCATTTATCTGCTGTAAGAATAACTTTTTTCTTAGTGCATAACGCTTGGCGAGATTTTGGCGACGAATTTGGCGGAATGTCGCCAACTTGGCGACTTTTTTGAAATGTTGCCAAATTAATGAAAATCTCGCCAAATGGATAAAAATGATGCTAAATCAATGAAAATGACGACTAATTGTCGAAAATTCAATATCTTGGAAAGAATATTAGTATCTACTATGAGAAAAACCTATTTTTTTACTGTAAAAGTAGTAAATTCATTACATTATATAAGGAAAGCCATGTGTTGCCCACATCAGATTTTTTTAAATGTATTGTAAGATGTATACGTGTTTAAAATATTTAACTACTGATCATTTATAAATGTGTTTTCTTTTAAACATATTTTTATGTTCTTGTCAGAAATTATGCCCCCCCCCCCCACACACACACACATACACATACACACACATATTAAATGTTTTTCTGGCTAAGTGCCTGCCAAGAGACAACTAGCCCCGCATATCCTACTAATATGGACCAGGGAAAAGTAAAATAATGGGTCTAGCAAAAACAAATTTTCAGCACTTTTCTCTCTCTGTCCAAAGTTTTCAGCTACAAAACGTTGACTTTCGTGACGCAGATTTGTAGTAACGTCATTTCAGAAAGATAATAATAATAATAATAATAAAAAAAAAAAAAAAAAAAGTAAAAGAAAACGAGTGTCAAAATGCTGGCACGAGGCCAATTGAAACACAAGGTTCGGATCAGCCACCCTGCTAAGGCCTAATTCTCTATCTCAACATCTATTTTTAAGGTAACTAGGCACAGCAAAATCTTCCTGACCCGAGAAATCGAATCAGGAAACCGTGGTCTGAAAAAATCGTCGCTTTACAGGACACTGATGCTGGTGCTACCCAACCTCAGTGCGTCATGTGGGGGCAAATATTCCGTTTCTTCGGAGGGACCATAGAAAATAATGATCTATTAAAGACATATTTTATTAATGTTAGGTGCTATTATATATTGGCTAATTGTTTAAATTATGTATAAAAAGTGAAATCTTTGTTAATACTCAGCATAGAAAGAAATGGTAACGGCATTCATTGGTTTCAACGGCGAAAAAGATACTTCTTCGTCAGGATGAAAGGGGCATATCACTAGTACAAGCAAGGGTAAGAACGATTTTATTTTGACATTTTTTGGTACTAATTCTTTTTCTTATTTATCCTGAAAGTCTTTTTTTTTTTTTTCACGCCTTTGAAACCAGTATATATCGTAACTGTTTTGTTCTATGCTATGCATTATTAAATAACAAAACATTGTCATCTGAGTGTGAAAAGAAGGCAACTGTATCATAATATATTAAAGCTTAAAGTTAAGAGTATAGTCGGGTGAAAATGAAAAATTATATATGTACAGCAATTAAAACAAAAGAAAGCGGGAAATCTCGGTGGAAAAATTACATTTTAATATTATACAAATATTATTGCGCATTAAAATTTCAAGGAGAAAACAAGCATTTGCTGCGTGCCGGACGTATAATTACGATTTTTGGCGAACTCTGTTTTAGTGGCGTCCTCAAAAGTATCTCTAAGAAGGGGAAATTTGGGAGGTTCTAGAGACTGGTTTAATTTTCACGAAAGCAAGATTTGGAATCCACAATGTTCTTTATAGTGAATTTATATGTTTCTAGGTAGTATTGTTAAATTTCACAAGTCCTTGAACAAATTCAACAATTTAAATTTTCTTTTAATTGATTTGGTACTGTAGTATTCGTATTTAGAGATTTGGTATTTTAGTGCTCGTATTTAGTGATTTGGTATTTTAGTGCTCGTATACAGTGATTTGGTGCCTTATTAGCACTCGCATTTAGTGATTTAGCATCTTATTAGTGCTCGCATTTGGTATTTCAGTGCTTGTATTTAGTGATTTGATAGTTTAATGCGTGTATTTAGTGATTTGTTAATTTAGAACTCGTTTTTTGTGAATTGGTATTTTAGTGCTCGTACTTAGCGATTTGGTAGTTTAATAAGAGTTGTTTTAAATGGCCATTCATAGGAAATATTTCCACTTAACATTTTGATGAGTCTGAAAGCGATCCTAAAGATTTTGTGAATAAATCTTTGGGAGATCTAAGAGGCCTACTGATCTTGCAGATCTTCAAAAGTATACAAGTAGATAGAAGATCTATAACCTTGAAGGTAGATAGAAGATCTATAACCATGTGCCAACACATGGCAGCAAAGTTTAGCATTTGTATCCAATAACCCATTTTCTACAAAATAAATACCTGTCACATAAATGGGTTGCAATGTAGCTTATGAACTTAGATTTATAATAAGTGACATTCCATGTTGTAAACATTTATCGCGCTACTATTCATTATCTGTATCATGTAAGTAACTGGCACCTATTTCATTTATAAATAGTTGGCGCTTATTTAGGACCCTCGCAACCCCGGGGAATTCGTTTTAGTGACAAATATAGATATCGGTAGTAATTACAAGTTTAGATTTTTATAATAACAAGCATCTATATTGGGCTTTTAGCCTCCTGGAAGGGAACGACTGTCTTCGTTGCCCATAGCTGATTAAGTAACCTAGTTATCTATGGCTCTGCCTATGGATAACTGGGGGTGTAAATCTGCCACTCGTCCAAGGGCATTTTGCCACGAAGAGATTATGTAAATCAGTCCAGATCTTTCAACCCGGGCCATCAGGAGAAAAGTGGCGTGAGAAAAAAAAATGGTTTGCACCAAGGTTCGGCAATCCTAACATCCAAACATAGTTTCTATTCTTATTCCCACACCGCAGGAGGTAAGGTAAAGCTCAAACGCCTGGATTTCGGGTGCAACCCCTCACTACATATCCATGTGCCAACACATGAAACAAAAATAAACCCCAATATTTTGTTTTTGTGAAGATTTTTTTTTTCCTTTCCTCTTGCCGAGTTTTCCAAGAGAAGGGGTTGACGGACGTGGTGTCAAGCGCGGAAGTAGTGCAGTAAATTCATTGCCAGAAAACGGTAGGGACCCCAAATTGCTGCTCAGATGGTTTTAAACGCATCTCAACTGAAATAGAAGGAATGTTAAACTTCCACGTTATTCATCGGTACGTTTTCGCCCTGCCCGATGGAATAAAATTGATCGCAGCGCCTCCTAGCGGTAAATGTGCGAAGTTAGGACAACGGACTCGGCAACAAAGGGAGATAGACGAAAACAGCAAATTACGAAGTTGTTGAGAACTGTCTAATTAGCAGGAATCGGCACCAGAAACGAATGACACGAGTATAAGAATTTCCATAAATACCTGTCAAAAAAGTCGTATTATCAGAGTCTGTGATACAGTGACATCTTCAATGCTTTTTAAGATAAGCAGTGAAATTTGCTCTCAAATTCAATTGTGCATTATTGCTGACGGGGGGGAGGGGGAGAGAGGCTTTTGAATAAGCTGTGCATTAGATTCTCTGTATATATATATGTGTTGTTTTAGTATTCTTGAATGTGACACCCATTTGGCAATAACCCTATTGTGGCACCCATATTGATAACCCATATTGATTCATAGACAATGATGTCGCATGGTAAACCCATGAGCCAATATTTTCGGAAATGCGACCTAGAGTCTTCTTATTTATTTTTGGGGGTCAGTCTTTTAGTTCGGCCATCTGCACTCGAAATAGAAAACCAGGATGTCGAAGTTTCTTTAGATCTCGTTCGTATTCGTACCGAAAGATTTTAACGTGCGGCTTTTTTGGACAGATCATAGGGTTCTCGGCTAGTTTGAATTAGTTGGCCGAAAGAGTATCGGTTTCGCAGGGGCTTGAAAAGGGGCTTTTGTTTCTGGGGGTCTAAAAGCCAATGGCGTTGCTTTGGGGTCAAGGGGTTAAGACCCTGAATCCAATGGGATGTTTGTGTGCGCCTCAGGGGCGTGTTTTAAAATCTTGGAAAGAGAGAGTTTTTCAGAATTTAAAAAAGGAGCGAGGAGAAGGAACTGAGTGAGTTTGGAGTGAGTAAAGAAGTGTTCACAACAGAGTCCTCTGCGAAATGCTGTTCAGAGAGATGTCGTTTATTCGACGATTGTTTGGTGAGTTACTCATTTAAGGGCCTGTGCCTGATTTGTATCTTTTAGCTCTCTCTCCCTCTCCATTTAAATAAGTACTTTTTGACCCCAAGTAAATATCAACTAGTTAACTCCAAATAAATTATTTAATAGTAAAAGTCAGTTGTTTTCATGATAGATTACCATCTTTCACATTTTAGTCTATGAGACTACCTATATTTTTGTATTTGTTTATTTGCTTATCTTAAATTGGTATTCATCCCATTTGGAATATGGGAAGTTGTCTTTTAAATATTTTAAATCAAATTCTTGTAAATATTTATATAGTGTAAATAAATTAATGTTTGTTTATACTCACGGCCTTATTCATTTTCGCGCTCTTACCGGGCGTGTCCTAAAAAGGAAGTTACCTTAGGACAAATGATCTATTAGCAAAAGCAAAACTTGAGTTACGTATAAAAGCACAAATAACCTATGACGGCATTCCTCCAGCAATTTGCATAAAGCCTTCAGATCAAGTCATTAGCATAAAACACTCCACAGCTTCTTGATCTCCAGAGACTCTCTGCTTTGCATGTAACCGCCTCTGCACTGGCTCATGAAAGCTAGCCCAGAACATTCTCATCAGCGATACGAACATTCGTATTCGGATAACTACGTTCACTTGCGTCATGATGTAGCGTCATGCTATGTTGTTGTTGTTGAGACCCAGACCGTCCGACCTACCAGGAAGGTGTAAGGTAACCGTTTGGACGGCCGGGAAGTGCCACCCAATTTAGACCGGAACCCAGTGGGGGAGGCATCCACAGGGACCAGCGTCATGCTATGTAAATAGCGTCATGCTATGTATAATTAGTAAGTTCTTATACATAAACTCCTCTTTTATAAATGCGGCTGTAACAATTAAGATACGACCTCGCAACTTCGCCATAAACTCTGTAATGCAACATATAGTTGTTTCGGGGATACGCTGGATCCTGTTCGTCAGTGCGGGAGAACCAACAAACCCGAATTCCAAAAGTGAAATTGGCGCAAGTGGAAAAAACAGGGGGACTATATACCCAAAACCTGGATTAAGAGAAAACTTTATCTTAATCCAGGCCAATTCCTGGATTTGTTAGTGCACTGACGAAGAGGATTGACGGTAGATTTGAACAACATTTTTGCCTCAATGAACTCATTTACATTAAGTCATTTATTGAAGCCTCCTGCACATATAGTGTTGAAAACCCAGGCCGTCCGACTCGTCCGAAGGCTTGAGCAGCTATTTGGCAGACCGGACCTGCACATAGTGTCGAAAGTCCAGGCCGTCCGACTCGTCCGAAGACATGGAGCAGCAAGGTGGACGGCCGGGGGCCTGCACATAGTGTTGTTGTTGAGACCCAGACCGTCCGACCTACCAGAAAGGTGTAAGGTAACTGTATGGACGGCCGGGAAGTGCCACCCAATTTAGACCGGAACCCAGTGGGGGAGGCATCCACAGGGACCGTACCCTCCTTCCCCTACCACCAACCTCTCGGAAGGACTTACGGACCCACATGTTTAACGTGATCGTACTCCGCATGAACACGGCGGCATTTGTGGTAGCGTGCAAATCTAGCGCGCAAACCACGGGTATACCGCACCCGAGATGGCCAACAGCACGCGGTGTTCCGAGGTGGTCACCCACCAAGTACTAACCGCGCCCGATGCTGCTTGACTTCGGTGATCTAACGAGAACCGGTGTTTTCAGCACGGTACGGCCGTTGGCCCCCTGCACATAGTGTGTATTTTTTTTTAACAGGCTTTGTCAATTTCGTTTTTTAATAGACTCTGTCAATTTCATTTTTAATTGACTCTGCCAATTTTATTATCATTCATTTTAAACGAAAAGCTACAACTAGCAGACTAGCTCAAAACTTTTACCCAAATCAATAACGCATTAAAATTTAAATTGTGACCATTTGTTAAATCTACAATATTTATGTCTAATATGTTCTCGCAATCTACTAGCCCAGAGGGGGGGGGGGGAGGGGGGGGGAGATATGTCACCATTTGGGTATCAAGTGGGGCCTTCTCAAAAATACTTTGTTATCTTTAATTTATATATATTAATTAGATTTTACACTAAAAATTTTCATTTTATTCATCTATGTAGCTTTTTTTGAGGGACAGTTTACGTCAAATCCCTACTAATTATTTTAATATTTACTTATACAGTTTAAGAAATGTTTATGATAAATGAATAATGATAATGAATATGATAATGAATTATGATGTTTACGTCAAATCCCTACTAATTATTTTAATATTTACTTATACTGTTTAAGAAATGTTTATGATAAATGAATAATGATAATGAATTATGATAAATGAATAATGATAAATAATGAGTAAAGAAATGTTTAAAGCAAATGTGATATAATGGGAATTTGAATAATATAACATTAATTTGTCTGATTTATTGAATAATTTTACTGAAATTTTCTTACACGTCAGTAATATTCTTATTTATTTTTAAACTGTGGGCCATTAGGATGAAATTTAAGGGCACTCTATATTTGGGGGCCCCAGGAGGTCCGTCCATTATTTAGTCCCTGAGCCTGGACTAGGCCAATGCTTATGATTTTATTTTTAGACGAAAGGCATAGACCAGCAGATTATCCCGAAAATTTTGTCAAACTCTCGAGAAAGTATTCACATTTGAATTATGACCATTTATTAAATCTATCTTTCCCCATAGCGGGTTTTCAGAATCTACAGGGTTTTCATGATTTTATTCGAAGAAGCTTTTCGTAAAGTTGGTTAGTCTATGTCATATGTTGAGTCATTTGAAAATTCAAATAATACCTATAAGGGAAAAAACAAGAAAGATCAATCATGCGTAAAGCATTGATTATGGAGCACTTTCCAACTTCAATGCAATTTTATATAAACATCTCAAATGCGATACATTCCTCCGTAATATGTTAAAATTATCACAATACTACATTAATTTATTATATTTGAAAACTTCAGTGAAGAAAATGAACTTCATTCAAATGACGGCATTGAAATATAAATTCCTGGTTTAAACATCGCTAAAATGCGATACATTCCTCGGAAATATTTTTTAAATTATCATAATACTACAATAATTTATTATATTTGAAAACTTCATCGAAAACAAATGAAATTTATTCAAATGACGTCATCGAAACATAACACGCCTGGCTCTCTATATAAAAGCAGCATTTTATTCATACATTTTTATCCCTTCATTTCATTCATCACAAACAATACTATAATAATTTATTTTATTTAAAAATTTGAAAAATTGTTATCTACCATATTTATTTTAAAATGTGAAACCTTTCTTATATATAAAACAATTAAACTCTTGAAAAGATATTTATTATATAATATAACTCTTTCTTCTTTCTGGAGGATATAGCAAGAGTCAGAATTTAATTGAATTTGTTTTTCTCCCTATATTAAATAATTTTTATTTAAAAAACTAACATTTTATTGAAATTTTTTTTATATATTTTATGGGATAATTTGAATATTTCCTAAAATTTTCGAAACAATGTGTGAATTTTAAATTCGCTCAAAAAATGTTTGAAAAATTAAGTCCCATAGGGATCAATGTATTTCATTTTTTTCAACTCGGGTTCAATCCAAAACTAATTGGGTGATATTATTCGTTTATATTCCCATAGGTTCCACAGACCGTCTGAAAAACATACTAAAATTTCATTTTGATAAAGTCATTTTTACGGCAGTTATCGTGCTAACGGACGGACAGACAGACAGACAGAATGAACAAAGTCAAACACTTTTCAACTCTGTTGTAAAGTGTTAAAAATTCTCAACAATCTTGACGAAAAAAAAAAATCCCAGAGCATTGCTTATTGAAATTTATGATACCAACTGTAAACAAAGTGTCTCCAGATACCGCATAAAAATGTCACGTGATACCGCATAAAAATGTCACGTGATACCGCAAATAAAATGTCACGTACCGCAAATAAAATGTCACGTGATAGAAGACCGGGCAACTAACAGATCCAGTGCCATAAGGATTTACATGCATTCCAGTCAACCTCATTCTGCGAGAAGAGTAGATATCCTGTATAATAGATGGTTAACACAGGCTTTTAAAACGGTCCGAAGATCTTTCTTAGGTGGGTTGAGTCTATACAGTCGGGTTTTTTTTTTTCTTTTCAGATGACGAGCGAAACAAGAAAGATCAATCATGCTTAAAGCATTGATTATGAAACACTTTCCAACTTCAATGCAATTTTATTTAAACAAGTCTAAAATGCAATACATTCCTCGGTAATATTTTAAAACTTATCACAATACATACTACATTAATTTATGATATTTGAAAACTTAAACCTTCATCGAAAAAAATGAACTTCATTCAAATGACGGCATTGAAATATAAATTGCCTGGTTTAAACATCTCTAAAATGCGATACATTCCTCGGTAATAATTTTAGAATTATCATAATACTACGATAATTCATTATATTTGAAAACTTCATCGAAAACAACTGAAATTCATTCAAATGACGTCATAGAAAAAATAACACGCCTGGCTCTCTCTATAAAAGCAGCATTTCATTCATATATAATTTCCCATTCATGTCATTCATCACAATATTATAATAATTTATTTTATTTAAAAATTAAGACCATGGAGCTACAAGTAATTAAACTCTATGTGTAAAACTTCAACGAAAAAAATCGCCCTTCTCTTTGTAAAATCAATGAATATTTCATTCATATCAGCTATGTAAACTAAATGATTTTGTGTTAAAGAAATACAGCAATTCTAATGCAACTCATTCTACATATTTTGCTGTTTACATTTTACTTGAAAAATAGGCTTCGTTGGTGAAATTGGTGAAAAATAGCTGAATTGGTGAAAAATAGGCTTCGTTGGTGAAATTGGTGAAAAATAGGTGAATTGGTGAAAAATAGGCTTCGTTGTAGAAATAATCAAATTTGGATAAGCATTTAAACTCAAATATACTGTAATTGATTTGTTTCAGTATGTAGATGCACAGAATTTAAGCAGAAATAAAGTGGTTTTAGGACGGATACAACACTCAATATGAATTAAAAAGAACTTTAAAAATCACGATTTTGAGGCAAGATGGATGCCATATATCATTTTGAAGTGGATCACGTGATCTTTCCATATCATGAGCACGTGATCGCTTCATATAAGAGGTGTTATTATTATTTTAATTTTTATTTAAAAAACTACTGAATATATTTCGCTGAACTTTTTTTTATATATTTTATGAAACAATTTGAATATTACCTAAAATTTTCTAAGCAATTTGTGAATTTTAAATCCGCTTTAAAAATGTTTGAAAAATTAGATCCTATAGGGCTCAATGTATTTCATTTTTTCAACCCGGGTTCAATCCAAAACTAATTGGGTGATATTATTCATTTATATTCCCATAGGTCCTACAGACCGTCTGAACAACATACTAAAATTTCATTTTGATTAAGTCATTTTTACGGCAGTTATCGTGCTAACGGACAGACAGACAGAATGAACAAAGTCATAAACACTTTTCAACTTTGTTGTAAAGTGTTAATAAAAGGATTTCATAACTAAAAATGTTATATTGTTAAATTTTCGAGATGACAAAGAGTAATGCTTACTGTCCATAATAAGGGCGGTGACTATTGAAATTTTCATATAAGGATCAATGTGCTAAAAATAAGGTGCAACATTCGGGTTTATTATGCTATATGAAACATTTATTTTCAAACTACTGAATTTTTTGGGGTGATGCCTCTTTTAGGAGCACTACTGAGTATATTGTATTGATTACGATAAGGAAAAACATAGTTAAAATCTATACAGATAAGAGGATAATGAATTTTATATCATCTCAGCATTAGCTCTTAAATCTTAAAGTTGATAAATACGTAAATTGGTATTTTTCTTTGGATTTTTCTTTTCAATTTTGAAGATGTCTGGAAATCAATAATAGTTTTATGAAGAATAATTCACTTTTTTTTAAGACTCCAAAATAATGTTTTGCCTTTCAGCAGTTTTTAGGCTGTATCTGTAAACATTCAGAAATTTAGAAGGTAGGTTATTTTGTTTGTTTTTCCTAATCACAGCACATCTAAAACATAGTAATAAAATATAGGAAATTTAAGTTATTCAATTTCATACAGAATTATCTATACACATCTTTAAGATGGTGTAGTGGATAGCGTGTTCGGCTGCTGTCTAAAGAGCTCGGGTTCGAATCCCGAATAAGGCATGGAGGCCTGTGTGGCTACCGTAACTGGATTTTGATCTGTTGTTGCCACGTTAATTGAATTAAAAAAAATCTGATGTGGGCAACACATGACTTTCCTTATATAATGTAATGAATTTACTACTTTTACAGTAAAAAAATAGGTTTTTCTTGTAGTAGATACTAATATTCTTTCCAAGATATTGAATTTTCGACAATTAGTCGTCATTTTCATTGATTTAGCATCATTTTTATCCATTTGGCGAGATTTTCATTAATTTGGCAACATTTCAAAAAAGTCGCCAAGTTGGCGACATTCCGCCAAATTCGTCGCTAAAATCTCGCCAAGCGTTATGCACTAAGAAAAAAGTTATTCTTACAGCAGATAAATGACTATTGGCGTTCAAATACAAAAGTATTATTCAAAGTATATTTTTTCATGAATGGAACGAGCTAGATCCACGAGAATGATGTCACTCAATTTATCGCATGGTATTACATATGAAAAGTGAACATGTTTCTCAATAGGAATTTTTTTTTTTATGTGACTTTTTCATAATTTTTTTGAAAAATGTACAATATCTTGAGAACGGTTCATGTTAGCGTTCTAAAATTTATGCCAATTGTTTTCTAATGAAAAATTACATAAGAAATGTCTATTTGCGTAACTTTATTAGCGGTTTTGATTTTTTGACGATTTTTTCAAAATTTCATTCGAAAATTTAGGGGGGGGATTTTGAACATTCGATTACGTATAAAAACAATAGGCTTCCAGTGTTTACGGATTGTGATTTTTGTACCAAATTTGGTTCGAATCGGTTCATTCGTTCGTCAGTTATCGTCTCCACAGACTCACTGACACACACACATACTTTCACACACACACACACACACACACACACACACAGAGACATCACTTCAAAAATGTTTGATTCGTGATCAGGGATGCTTGAAACGTGCTCTCCCGTCGAAAACTCGAATTCGAATTTTCGACCCAGGCACAATACTTTCCTTATACATTATGTATATAAGGAAAGTAAAAAAATTGGAACAACTTTAATCCTCGCATATTCATTCGAAACATATGGATCATTTCGGTACGATTAACCGAGCACTAGTAATTGCTAACCGTTTGATCAGTAGTCAAAACAAATAAAATTCGAATTCAAGAGAAAACTCCAGCTTCAAGATCAGGACACAAGCAGGGATATATAGACCAAGTTTAGGAAAAGGATTTATTTGATGTTTACACTGCTGTATTGTCCAAAGCATATACAGGTAAATGATAAGACACGACTCGATAAGAAAAGATAAACACGTCTTCCTTGAGCTATGTTATGTTTAGGTGTTACTCTTCGTCTCCAAATATTTTTTATCAGCGCTTTGATACGATAAAAGCAAATATTGTCTAAGTCTGGAAAACGTGGAAAACATTCGGTAGCAATTCTTTCCTTCAAGTACGTTTTCTGTTCATGCGGGAAATTAAAGATACAGTTCGTTTGGCCATGCTATGCTGTTCACTACCTTTGTACTGGTAATACAGGTATTAAAAGAAGCCATGGGATTAGAATCCGCCCATTAGCACAATCCTTGCCCAACAGGCAAGGACTATGTGTGCTTTATCGGAGATTTTTTTTCCCCTAATGGCCAGGCATTTGATATTTCATCACTCGCCTATACTCCGGCCAGAACCGTGAACCTGTCACATGACGTTGCCCCAGCGCACCAGTGGGGGTCGAAACACTCCGCGCCCAACGACACAACATCCATGCCTGAAGGTGGGACTTGAACCCATAGCCGAACGATCGCTAGGAACGATCGCTAGGAACTTGCCTTGACCGTTCGACCACAACGTCGACATTATCGGAGATGTGGAATACTATATTTTTTGGCTACACATATTCCAAGAAATTTTATTTGTCAAAGGCATCAGACGATAATAAGGTTTTTAAGGTTCTCGGTGTGTACAGGCTAAGGTGTGTACAGCTCAAACTGCTGCTAAAGTAATACAACCAAAATAACTTCGCCCAAAAGTAGCATAAATTTAATTTTGTGTTGTATGTGCTTTTAACGAAGTTATTTTGGTTGTATTAACATTATATTATCGTTGCAAATGAAATATAGCAGAGCATATTGCCTACAAAGCATTTTAAATTTTATTTATATCTAATTTTGGGGTCTTTGGCTTTCCTGTTTTACATTTATTTCTCTCCTTTTTGGCCGACTTTGCCCATTCATGACCTTTGTTTTGTAAAATTAGTACACTCCGGCTAATGTCCATAATGTATTATCTATATTTTTGAGTAATATCATAGTAAAAAAAAACTTGAGCAACGTATTTAAGCCCAAATAAATAAATAATGTAGCATACGCAGCTATTTTGAGGATACGGTATAGGATCCCCTTCACCAGTGCTAGAGAACCAACAAACCTAAGGCAAAAATACCAAAGTCGAAGAACTAAAAATCAATCAACAGATTGTTAAAATACTTTAAAAATCCATGCTTAATATTGTGTATACAACTTCTAGTAAACTCGGATTTTCTAGACTTAAATATCGTGTAGTAATTTATAAGAGTTGGGGCACACTTACAGTATTTCTTACCAGTGTGGTCTTGCCTATATTGGTCAAACTAAATGTATTTAAAATAAAGTATTAAGGAACATAGATTTTTTTAACCAGGATCATACAAAAATGCACATCGACGGATATCCTGACTTTTAAAAGCCTTCTATATTCAGAACATTCTAGTAATTTACTTGATGACTTGTCTAGTACTCCATTTTTGTCCTCGATCTGGCGGAGCATCCTTCTTCTTCTGACCCAGACCGTCCGACCTACCAGAAAGGTATAAGGCATCTGTTTGGGCTGCCGGGAAGTGTCACCCAATTTAGACCTGAACCTAGTGGGTGAGGCATCAACAGGGACCGTACTCTCCTTCCCTTACCACTATCCTCTCGGAAGGACTTACGGACCCGCATGTTTAACGTGATCGTACTCCGCGTTAACACGGCGGCAATTTCGGCAGTGGCAGGAATCGAACCCGGGCCGAGCGAGTGCAATTCCCGCGCGCAAACCACTTGGCTGTCGCGCCCCTGGCGAAGCATCCTTTAATTTTTTTTTTTCGTTTTCTTCATATTTGTTCTATTTCTTAGCTTTTGGAATTCTTATGTTGTTGTTGAGACCCAGACCGTCCGACCTACCAGAAAGGTGTAAGGTAACCGTTTGGACGGCCGGGAAGTGCCACCCAATTTAGACCGGAACCCAGTGGGGGAGGCATCCACAGGGACCGTACCCTCCTTCCCCTACCACCAACCTCTCGGAATGACTTACGGACCCACATGTTTAACGTGATCGTACTCCGCGTGAACACGGCGGCAGTTTTGGCAGCGGCTGGAATCGAACTCGGGCCTACCGAGTGCAACTCCAGCGCGCTAACCAATGGGCTACCGCGCCCGTGGGATTCTTATGTGTCGTTTTGACTTATTTTTCGTCCTCCTGTATTCCGCCCTTGCAATCCCTGTTCCTAAATTAGCGATTTTTCCTGTGAAGCCCTTGTTGATTATATAGGCCTGATACAGTCCTCGTTGATTATAGAGGTCTGATGGAGCCCTCGTTGATTATAGAGGTCTGATTGAGCCCTCGTTGATTATAGAGGTCTAATGGAACCTTCGTTGATTATAGATTATAGAGGAATCTTGGGGGGAACGGGTTAATACCTTCATATTGATTCTAAATGCTTCGACAATCCAGATTCCAGAGACCGAAAATCAGTTTTCTTATCACTAAATTTCTTCCAACCAATAAAATGTCCCGAACAAAGTCGCAAAATGAATTTATGCAAATGAATTGATTGGATTCATGTGACGACACGTCTGACGAAGCTGCTAAACTAATCATTAGGAATATGCTCACAGAGACACTTTGTGTGATCGTGCTTTCTATCATCAGATCAATTGGGTGATCATATAATAGCCTAGCGATTGTGACGTAGATGAAAATCATCTTTCAAAAAATTGCTCTGATGACAGGAAGAATCTGAAGACAGAATACGTTCGAAAGTTAACAAGAAACCTGCGAATCGATCTGTCACACGCTTTAACAAGTCTGGAGGAACTTTTAATACCCCCAAATTGTTGGTTTCTCCAACGAAGCATATTGTTCCTCCCAAGGCACACAGACCATAGCAGGAGGTATTGACATAAAGAATCTAGAGTTACTTATGCGGCCGAACTCGGTGCATGGCATACTAAGTCTGTATTGTCTGGTGGATTTCCTGCTGAGGGTTTAATTTTATCCGAGTGATAACATAACTTAAAACAGCAGCATTGGATACAGGCGGATAATAAGTTCTTCCGGAATGGATTTGAAGGAGAACGTACAGTAATAGGCGGGATTTAGACAGAAATATGTAGAATCTGGAAAGGAGCGCTCTAATCAGTTCCATTTTCATACACACACTGTATATATGTTACCGGCAATGTATGAAAGCCGGCATTCTATAGAATACCTAGGCATTTTATAGAATACCGAAAACTGGTAGGCAATCCATGAAACGATTAACATTTCACACATTTCCTAGGCATTCTATAGAATGCCAAATGGAAAACCGGCGAAGTATGAAATACATCTTCGATTCATTCCTTTTTACTTTCCTTATATACATAATGTATAAGGAAAAAATTCGAATTCGAGTTTTCGACGGGAGAGCACGTTTCAAGCATCCCTGATCACGAATCAAACATTTTTGGCGTGATGTCTGTGTGTGTGTGTGTGTGTGAAAGTATGTGTGTGTCAGTGAGTTTGTGAAGACGATAACTGACGAACGAATTGACCGATTCGAACCAAATTTGGTACAAAAATCACAATCCGTAAACACTGGAAGCCTATTGTTTTTATACGCAATCGAATGTTCAGAACCCCCGTAAATTTTCGAATAAAATTTTGAAAAAATCGTCAAAAAATCAAAACCACAAATAAAGTTACGCAAATAGACATTTCTTATGTAATTTTTCATTAGAAAACGATTGGCATAAATTTTAGAGCGCTAACACAAACCGTTCTCGAGATATTGCACATTTTTCAAAAAAATTATCAAAAAGTCATATAAAATAAAAAAAAATATTTCCTATTGAGAAACATGTTCACTTTTCATATGTAATACCATACGATAAATTGGGTGACATCATTCTCGTGGATCTAGCTCGTTCCATTCATGGAAAAAGATACTTTGAGTAATATATTTGTATTTGAACGCCAATAGTCATGTATCTTGTATAAGAATAACTTATTGCTTCGTCCATAATGTTTGGCGAGATTTTGGCGACAAATTTGGCGGAATGTCGCCAACTTGACGACTTTTTGAAATGTTGTCAAATTAACGAAAATCTCGCCAAATGGATAAAAATGACGCTAAATCAATGAAAATGACGACTAATTGTCGAAAATTCAGTATCTTGTAAAGAATATTAGTATCTACTATAAGAAAAACCTATTTCTTTACTGCAAAAGTAGTAAATTCATTACATTATATAAGGAAAGTCATGTGTTGCCCACATCAGATTTTTTCATATTTTGCCTAAATAGCATTTGCCATTCTATAGAATGCCTAGGTATTATATACAATGCCTAGAGAAAGTATATAATAATTCTCATATTTCTTACTTTGCCTAAAAAAGCCCGGTATTCTATAAAATGCCTAAGTATTCTATAGAATGCCGGCATTTCATACACTGCCGGTAACATAACCGGCTATGTATGACAGTCGGCATTCTATAGAATACCTAGGCATTTTATAGAATACCGAAAACTGGTCGGCAATCTATGAAACGATTAACATTTCACACATTTTCTAGGCATTCTATAGAATGCCAAATGACAAACCGGCAAAGTATGAAGTATATCTCCAAGTCATTTCTTTTTTCATACTTTGCCTAAATAGCATTTGTCATTCTATAGAATGACTAGGTATTATATACAATGCTTAAGGAAAGTATGTAATAATTCTCATATTTTATACTTTGCCTAAAAGCGGCCGGTATTCTATAAAATGCCTAGGTATTCTATAGAATGCCGGCATTTCATACATTGCCGGTAACATATATAATAAAAATATAATATGAAAATCCAATGATAGAACAGAGAGAAGTTGTTACTCAAATAATCCTAACTAAAAATACGCCTAGAAATTAAAAAGAAGTATGAAATATGGAATCATCAATAATTAGGAAAATAAAATACATTTTTCTAGTCATCTAGCTAAAGATAATCAACAAAATTCAATGGTGTGGATTCGAAAATAGAAAAACAAAAAATATCCGAGCATTAAAGCTATACACCTGGATAAGCACTAGATCTAAAAAAATTGTTCATTTCTAAACAACTCTAAATTCAAGTATTTAATCAAAATGAACACAAAATATGATTGTTTCTGAATTGAGAGATAGATTATATCTATAAACTCTCATTACTTGGACTACAAGCATAAAGATTGAAAAATTTTATAGGAAACAAGAATATCTGAAATACACTGCAAATGACCAATCCATTCGTGCAATAAATGAAGAGGTCAATGTTGCCAATCGCAAAAGATAAAAGTAGAGATTTACTGTTGCCAATCGTGAGAAATAACAGTACTGCCGAAAGGCAATAAAATGTGATATAGTCTACAGTAAAAGATAAAAAATAAAGGAGCGTGTAATATAACTGAAAAATATAGAGGCTAAAATATAAGGGGGATATAAATACATTGTAATGTTTATTCAAAAGAATGTTGATGTTTGGCTAATATTAGATACTAAGGAGAGAAATTTAAGAATATTCAGCTAATCCAAACATTTTAAATATACCATTTACTAAATATGCTGGATATTTATATAATTTACTGGTAATTTTTAGGTTATTAATGTACATAGCATGAAACTTTTTATCTGATAATCTATCCATTCTAAAAAGTTAATTAAGTATAATATTTCAAAACAATTGAATCGAGTTGCAGGAATTAAATGGTGACATTTTATTAATGTTAAATTTAAAATAGTCTTTTTTATCATATAAATTAGTAACTATCCTATTAGTTGGTTTAATAATTAGATTTAAATCCAAAAAATTAATATTATTACCAATAGTGGCTTCATTAGGATATATATATATATATATAAATAAAAATTGAAAAATTTTAATTTATATATATATGCCAATCTTAAAAAATAAAACGTTGAGAACTGATGTTGCCAATCGTGAGAAAGAAATAAAAGTAATGCGAAAAGACGATAATAGGTGATATTCAACAGTAAGAACATGTAAATACATGGTAATGCTTATTCAAGAGAAAGTGGATGTCTGGCTAAAATAAGATACGGAGGAGAGAATAAGTATAATCTACCATTTCAAATTTTTAAGTATACAATCTGCTAAATAAGCTGTATATTTATATAATTTACTAGCAATTTTAAGTTTATTAATATGCATAGAATGAAATAAATATATATATATATATATATATATATATATATATATATATATATATATATATATATATATATATATATATATATATATATATATATATATATATATATGTATTTATATATATATATATATATATATGTATTTATATATATATATATATATATTTATATATATATATATATATATATATATATATATATGTATTTATATATATATATATATATATATTTATATATATATATATATATATATATATATATATATATATATATATATATATATATATATATATATATATATATATATATATATATATATATATATATATATATATATATATATATATATATATATATATATATATATATATATATATATATATATATATATATATATGTATTTATATATATATATATATATATATATATATATATATATATATATATATATATATATATATATATATATATATATATATATATGGGTCATTTTCTCTAAACGGGTTTTTCATTTTTCTTGTTACTACTAGTATGTATTTCTTTCCATTTTTCAAACTGTTTTTCTTTCATTATATTTGAAGATGGATGGTTTAAACTAAAAAATCTGATGTGAGCAACACATGACTTTCCTTATATAATGCAATGAATTTACTACTTTTACAGTAAAAAAAAATAGGTTTTTCTTATAGTAGATACTTATATTCTTTTCAAGATATTGAATTTTCGACAAGTAGTCGTCATTTTCATTGATTTAGCGTCATTTTTATCCATTTTGCGAGATTTTCGTTAATTTGGCAACATTTCAAAAAGACCGACATTCCGCGAAATTCGTCGCCAAAATCTCGCCAAGCGTTATGGACGGAGAAATAAGTTATTCTTATAGCAGATACATGACTATTGGCGTTCGAATACAAAAGTATTACTCAAAGTATCTTTTCTCATGAATGGAACGAGCTAGATCCACGAGAATGATGTCACCAAATTTATCGCATGATATTACATATGAAAAGTGAACATGTTTCTCATCAGTTAATATTTTGTTTTAAGTTTATGGGATTTTTGATAAATTTATTTGAAAAATGTGCAACATCTCGAGAACGGTTGATGCTAGCGTTCTAAAGTTATGTCAATCGTTTTCTAAGGAAAAATTACATAAGGAATGTCTGTTTGCGTAACTTTATTGAAGGTTTTGATTTTTTGATGATGTTTTCAAATTTTCACTCAAACATTTAGGGAGTGTTCTGAACATTCGATTACGTTTAAAAACAATAGGCTTCCAGTATTCACGGATTGTGATTTTTGTACCAAATTTCATTCGAATCGCTCCATTCGTTCGTGAGATATCGTCTCCACAGACTCACTGACTCATACACACACACACACACAGACATCACCTTAAAAATGTTTGATTCGTAATCAGGGATGCTTGAAACGTGCTGTCCCGTCGAAAACTCGAATTCAAATTTTCAACCCTGTCACAATACTTTCCTTATATATTATGTATATCAGGAAAGTAAAGTGAAACAGCGACCATCATTTTGGAGAAATTAAATAGAAACTGCAAATTTTTATTTTCAAGACAAGTAAATGACAGCATGACAGGGTAACGACACTTAATATAGGCAACTGCTTTGTTAGTATATATATATATATATATATATATATATAATTATAAAAATAAAAATTAGTATTGCTTTAATTGCAATCTTATATTTAGAACTAACTTCTTATTTGTTTTATCTTCTAAAAAGAAAATCTAGTTTAAATGTAATTCACCTGTTCTAATGTCATTCCCTTGTCTACCAAGAACACAGGAAAATGACGACAGGGGAATGACAAATCATGTGATTTTATTTTCTGAGTATATGAGTTTTATTTGCATTTAAGCCTAACTTGATATTCAGTTTGCTACACTAACTAGACACACATATACGTATATTAAAAAAATATATATATTTACTTTTTTTATTCTGAAAATAATTAGAGACAGGTGAATAACAAGGAATAAAAATACTTACCCAAAATTGTTCAGTTTTATAATATTTCCATGCACAGAATGGTAGCTAGAACAAGGCGAACTTTTGAAATGGTAAATATGGACTTTAGTAAAAAAGAACAATACTTTAATTATATTATGTTGCCATCTATGTACAGAATGCAGTGTTAAAATTTAAAGTCAGGTGAATGACAAAGAAGCTAGGGGACTGTTGTAAAAAGTTAATTTAAAATATTGCTATACTGCATATTGGATTTGTTATTACTTTTTGTATTTTAAATTATCTAATTTAATATGAAACATCAAATTAAAGGAAAACGAGAAAATGAAGGCTTGTAAATGAAGTTGCGATTTTATTATTTGGCTGTTGGGACACACAGGGTAATGACATTTAATAAAAAAACTAAAATTTTAAATATTAAAAATATAAATTGTTTTTTTAGCTAACGGGTGACAAACATGAACGAACTACAATATAGTAAAACTGATTGATCAGTGTCCTAAGTCATGCAAACTTTTATTAAAACGCCTGGGACATGTAAAACTCCCGTTTACAGAAAATGGCATATATAATTGGTACCCCCCTCTTTGTGGGATACAGGCGCGGTCATTAAGGGAAGTCGGGGGGACGCGCGGCACCATTGAGTAAACACCCCAAATTATTTTTTTTAGTTATACAGATTTATTACAATTTCTATTGAAAAAATCTGAATTTTTGGTTCAATTAAATCGAGAATTATTAAAAATAAGTTATGAAAAATGTCACTAGATGGCAGCACTACAGCTTTCTTCAGATAAAGGAGACTCACGAAAGCTGTAGTGCATAGAATTTTCAACACATAAGGGGAAAATACAGGAATATTTGTTAAAGCGGCGTTCCTTTCACCGGCTTCTCCTGAGCGAACGAATAGTATGGGAACAATATTGGAAATTTGGCATTCAAAAAATACAGACATTACAGAATTACCACTAGATTGTGTCGCGTTCTGCGAGCGCTTCTCGCCAAAGAGAAATAGAAGAGTCGTGAAACATGAAGAAGGACCTCTCAAATTGGCTCAGTTTCGCTAATTTGGATTCAATTTTCTACATTTAAGAATGTGTGTATTCTCTTTCTCGTCTTATATATATATATATATATATATATATATATATATATATATATATAAATTTGGAAGTTTAACTAAACATTTGAACAAATGAGTGGAAGTGTACGTGTGTGGGGATGGGAAGGGGGGGGGGTTAGGTGTTTATGATATTTTAGGGGTTTCTGGCCATCGTGAATAAAATGCGTTGTTTAGGATACCCAGTTTGAGAGATCACTTGATCCACCCAGCTGTCTTACTTATTGAAGTGGTTTCGCATTTCGTCATTTCTGATGTAGTGTGGTTCTGTCCTTTGGAAAGGGGGTTATTTCTGATTTGGGGCGGTTCTGTGCTCTGGTTGATCTGCTGGTGATGAATTCCAATATGTTTGACTTAAAATTAATTCTTTAAGTGTTTGGAGTTTCCTATTTTTGGCATACCCGTGATCTATAGGCTATTTTTAGTGATGCTTCAGAAATATGTTGTTTCGGATATTTAGTTTGAGGGGGCCACTTGACCTACCCAGATGTATTACTTTTTCAGCTATTTAACATAAAAAAATACCTAAAAATTAAAGAAATTTTAAATATTTATTAAAAACTTTAACATTAAATTTTCATCGTGTTCCTTTTATCTACGTTTCTCTCGAAATTTTGACACCCGGCTGACAACTATATTGCTCAGATACCCCCTGGGCGTAAATTTTACTTGTGGTAGTCCCCAAAGTTCTTATCTCGGCTTCTAATTTAGCGGTTTTGGTTTTAATGATGGTTATAGTCTCTGCACCCTCTGTACGTGTCATCTGTATATATATTTTTTGAGTCGGCCCCCTGGGCGTAACTTTTAGTTTAACTAGTTCCATAATTTTACATTTTTAGCGAGCATTTTTCCTAATTGAGCGAATTCAGTTCTGCTAGTGGCTATAGTTTCCGCACCATCTGTACATGTCATCTGGTTATGCATCTTTGTTGTGGCAACTTTCTGAGTATAACTTTTACTTCAGTTAACCCCCATCCCGAATTTCTCATCTCAGCTCCTAATTGAACGATTTTGCTTATGCTGATGGTTGTATCTGCACCATCCGTACGCCTCAGCTTGATACGCATATTTGATGGCTATATAATATACATGCGTTTTTTGTGTCAATTCCCTGGACGTAACTTTCAGTTTAACTAGCCCCCACAATTTTACATCTCAGTTCCTGAATTGAACGATTTTGACTCTGCTGGTGACTATATAGTCTGAGCAACATTTGTACATTTCACTTGGATACACATATTTTTGTGTCAACCCCTGGGAGTAACTTTTAGTTTAATTAGTCCCCACAATTTTACATATCTGCTCCTAATTGAGCGATTTTGGTGCGGCTTGTGGCTATAGTCTCTCCACCATGTGTACATGTAACCTGGTTATGCAACTTTAACGTGGCAAATCCCTGAGCGTAACTCTTACTTCAGTTTATTTACATGGGGGGAGGAACGGCCATTTTACACCTTGACCCCAAGCACTATTACTGTAGCTACGCCGCTACTTCCTTCTAAAAGTTCTGGCTACGCTGCGGCCATCTTCCAAAAGTTCTGACTACGCCACTGTTTGAGATGGACGATAATTGATGTATTCATAAATTGCATTGATATTAATCTATTCAAAATAATGTCACACCCGTATAAAAAAAAATAAAACATAAAATATTCATCCTCGAGTTTTTTGGCTTGTCTCAACAGCACTAGAAAAACAAAATGGCAGAAGCGAGTTTGCTCCCCCCCCCCCCCTAGTTGTTTTTTTATTCCTGCCGAATTGAGGCAGAGCGAGGTTTTTTGTTCCTCTTAACCTTGACATTGCGCGATTCCGTGCAGACGGTAAGAAGCAGCGGAATGGACGTTCACCTGACAAGTGGTGGGAAGGGGTGGGTGGGGGGTGGGGGGGGGGGGAGAGATTACCTGTTCTTGCAAAGCGATTTTTTCTTCCAGAGACTCAGGTGAATTATTAGAGTGATGAGTCTTATTTTCTGTTTACTATGATACAATAACTACTTATGAAATGTCTGTGGAAAGACTGTGCTCATTACAAATAGCGTAACTGGAGTCATCAGAGGGTATAGTTTATTTTCGATGTGGATGGTTATGAAATGAAATGACTGTACTTCGCGCAAAGTTAACTGGAGTGAACTGTGAAAGCTGGGTGACTTTTTACTTTATCTTCATACGCCCATTATGCGAACGAACATCGACTAGATGGTTTCCATAGTAACAAAATGCAATTTGAATATAAATTAAGAATGCTATTTTATGGAAGTATAAAAATGCATGAGTAGCATTTTGAATGTTAATTTTTGGAATCGATTTGAAATTAAGCTATCGGTTTCAAACAGCACAATTTTTGCTTTTAATTTTTAGTTATTAAAAAAGCTTAATAAATAAATAACACGGGGAGTTTGTTAAACATTGTACGATTAAATATATCTAGAACAATTGGAAACGAGACACTTCCAATTTAAGAAGTGCTTCAAATAAGACAGACGTAGCAAATTTTTTAGTTATATAATGTTGAATGACTTGAATGCCCCCCATTTTTTGGAACCTCGCCCCCATCCCTTAGAGAATTGATCTCTGGCTACCTTAGACAGAAAGGAAAAAAAAAAGTGTGCAATGTAGATCAGCCTCTGCGTTGTGCAATGCTAAATTGATCTATATTGTCTGCAAAACTAAAGTTACTTAAAAATATAAACATTCGAATCCCTCCTTCTGGTCTAACCTTTAACATTGATGTAAATTTGCATCAACGCCGTGCACGCCCTTTGTTGCCTTTGATTTAAATAGATTTTTCTGCATATTAAACAGATTTTTTCTCTTGAAATACGTAAAAAAAAAAAGATGAAAAAAAAAACATATGGATTTAATAAAGATATTTTCCTTGGAAGATATTGTTACGAAATTATATTAAAAATCAGAGATTTTTTTCCTTCGTTTCACATTTGAGTTTGAAATTGAAATTTAGTGATGGAACAACATTACGTGAATAAAAATTGAATTTAATAACAGTATTAGCAAAAAGTAGATAAATAATAAAAAAAAATTTCATTTTTATTTTTAAAGTAGCATTAAAATTTGAGGACTGAAGATTTCATTAGGTGAATAAAATTGCCTGCATGCAAAATTATGTATGCAAAAAAAAAAAAAAAAAAAAAAAAATATTGCAATTTTTTTTTTAATTTGAGTGTAAAATTACGATTTGACGATTGAAAATTCCATCGGGCTAAAAACAAATTGCATCTAAGCAATTAGATTGATTAAAAAATATATTATTTATTTATTTTTGCTAAAGAGTGGAATTAAAATTTGGCTGTTTAAAATTGCAGTGCGCGAATAAAAATTGCATCTAACAGCTGGCTAGGTAAAAAGCAAATAAAATAAAATAAATAAAATATTTTTTTTTATTTGAGAGCAAATTTCAAACTTGATGATTGAAGATTGCATTAGGTGAATTTAAAATTGCATCTGGTAATTAGGTCCATTTAAAAAATACACAAAAACAAATCAAATAAATCCCAGGCGAGCCCATCTTCGATAACGTGAAAATATCTGCAATACCGAGTTCATACAACTGAAGACAAAAATCAGCAGAAAGTGAAACAAAGAAGCAAAATATTTGAAAAATTTTGCGAAATGTTTGCCACGTGTAGACTCCCCCGCCCGATAAATCACCCAAACGCGCTGCATAATCAAACGGGAAAACAGTCCATTCATAAATTACTCTTTTAGGCTGGATATACATAAAGTATATCGAGCATAAAGACCGCAATCTTTTGCCCGAAATTTATGACGCTGCGACGCATCGGATCGAAATTTACGAAATCACTTTCCCTCGACAACGGCAGAATATTTTTCACAAAGAGAAGCAGTCACGAACTGTTCGATATTTTCTCACGTTGTCGCCGCGACTCAGGCGTCCAACGAAGCATTCAGCGTCGCGACGACGTTCCACTTAAACGTCCAAGACGTTCGCTCTTCCAAGACTATTAACACTCGGCGGGGCAGGCCAAGAAGGCTGTAATTATGCACTTCATATGCACGCATGAGTTAATCAATTAAGTGCCTGCACGGGTTTTTGTTAGTTTAACCAAGTTTCTGCGAGACAAGTTAACACAGGGCTCGGGTATCCATATAAATTTTTAAGACATTTTATAACTCAGTCATAAAAATCATGGTAGCATAAAAAACAATATTTTAGAGCCGACAATTATACACTCTATAACAAAAAAATCGACGCACCTAGAAGGAGTTGTTCGATTGTGATAAAAATTGTTGGCTGTGAAGAACATACATAGAAAAAGAAACGATTAAAATTTCAGAACAATTTAATGATTTAGAGTTTGAGCGTATACAAAAGGAGGAAATCAATAACGCGTTGGTCCACCTCTGGCCTGGATGCAGAATGTCACCCGGCGTGGCATAGACTGATAAAGTTCACGGATGGTGTCCTGCGGAATGTTTTGCCAAATTGTCTCCAACTGTCGGGCTAAATCGTCAACATTCCGGGATGGTTGCAACCGCCTTCCCATAACGTCCTAAATGTGCTCTATGGGAAAGAGATCAGGAGACCTAGCTGGCCAAGGAAGTGTTGGGCAAGCTTGAAGACAATTCATAGCAACACGTGCCGTGTGCGGCCGGGCATTATCTTGTTGAAAAATAAGTCCGGGGTGTCGCAAAAGGAACGGTAACACAACCAATCGCAGAATGTTATCTATGTACCGCTGTGCTGTCTGTGTGCCAGAAATGACTACCAAAGACGTAAGACATCCGCAGTCGAAATGCAACAGAAATTTTGACCACAGATTCAGAATAGCTCCTTATATACACCTGCTGAATGCGCAGTTCCGATGCGCTGGAGCCCCCGCTATTTATTCATTGGACACCAAATGTAATTCATTTGCATGTTCGCTCAAAATGCTTTGCATACGAAATTTCATTACAATTAGTTTTGGAGTAATGTCTGTCTGTATGTCTGTGGCCAATTCCTTGTGTACACGATATCGGCCACAAATATTAATCGATTTTCACGAAACTTTTATGTCCTGCTTATAACTCGATAAATCTAGAACTAGAGTGAATTTTAAAATTCGGACAAAATTTGACATAATTATGCATAAAAGGGTTTATTTATGGTCCAATGATCACGAGACTTATAGTTTTAATCATTGCTGTGAAAAATAGCTGCAATGCAATTATTTTGTTCGTGACGTCCTTAGTCCCCCTCGGGGGAGGTGGGGGGGAGTTATTGTAAAGCATGGTAACGAAGAAAATATATTTTTCAAGTCTTTTAAAATGAAGAATAATACGCTATAATTGTAATCAATTGGTCCCATGATATAGATTTTTCAAAATATTTCTTTTAAAATTTGGAGAAAAAAAAAAAAAAATGCTAGCAACAATGGATTCTGGTGTAAGAAAGGCGAGTTGAACCACACTGTAGTTAATTTAATATTCACGCTATACCAACCTGAAATAGAACAATTAACTTTAGTAAAATTATGGAGTTTATGTTTTACCGAGTTATAATATATTTTCACGATTACGGATATTTTATTTTAAAAATATGTAAAATATATTTACAACTCTGTAAATTAAAATTTTTAACTAGAAAATTTAAGTACGCGGAGCATATGCTTTAAAGTGCTATATTAACAAGACTGATTTTAGTTTAGGATTATAGTTATATAATTTTGGCTTCTCAAATTTTGGTTTTATTCTTTAAATTTCAGTGACTTTTACATAAACCTAAATTGTAGATTGAATGCAAATTAAAAAAATCTGATGTGGGCAGCACATGACTTTCCTTATATAATGCAATGAATATACTACTATTACAGTAAAAAAAAAAAAGATTATTTTTATAGTAGATATTTATATTCTTTCCAAGATATTGAATTTTCGTCAATGAGTCGTCATTTTTATTGATTTAGCGTCATTTTCATCCATTTGGCGAGTTTTTCGTTAATTTAGCAACATTTAAAAAACTCGCCAAGTTGACGACATTCCACCAAATTCATCGTCAAAATCTCGCCAAACGTTATGGACGGAGAAATAAGTTATTCCTACAGCAGATAAATAACTATTGGCGTTCAAATACAAAAGTATTACTCAAAGTATCTTTTTTCATGAATGGAATGAGCTAGATTCACGAGAATGATGTCACCCAATTTATCGCATGGTATTACATATGAAAAGTGAACATGTTTCTCAATAGGAAGTATATATTTTTTTTAATTTTATATGACTTTTTGATAATTTTTTTGAGAAAAATGTGTAATATCTCGAGAACGGTTCATGTTGGAGTTCTAAAATTTATGTCAATCGTTTTCTAATGAAAAATTACATAAGAAATGTCTATTTGCGTAACTTTATTAGAGGTTTTAATTTTTTGACGGTTTTTTCAAAATTTCACTCGAAAATTTAGGGGGATTCTGAACATTCGATTGCGTATAAAAACAATAGGCTTCCAGTGTTTACGGATCGTAATTTTTGTACCAAATTTTGTTCGAATTGGTCTATTCGTTCGTCAGTTATAGTCTCCACAGACTCACTGACACACACACATACTTTCACACACACACACACACACACACACACACACACATAGACATCACTTCAAAAATGTTCGATTCGTGATCAGGGTTGCTTGAAACGTGCTCTTCCGTCGAAAACTCGAATTCGAATTTTCGATTCCGTCACAATACTCCCCTTATACATTATTGTATATAAGGGAAGTAACGAGGTACAAACGAAGACAAAGGTTTGCAAATGCACAGCACATTTATAATAAATATTTAAACATTTATCCGCGATTATGGAAACAAGTATAGCGAGAGAGTCAACTTGAATTATAACTTACCTAATAGAAACCTATACCCCGATATTCCACGAAAAATCTATGGAATATATTCTCAAACTGCCAGGTCCAAGAAACGGAGATAAATGACATGAACAATCACTATATATAATCGAAAATTTATTGGATAAACTCAAAAGGACGCCCTAACTGAAGCATAATAAAACAGTACATACCATATCGAGTTTGGCAAAGTCTGACAGTGATAAAGGCTATTAAAGCACTATATTTATAGTAAATACTAACAGTGGGGAAGTAAATAATTAATACATCTCGAAATATGTCGATGAATGAAAACCAAACACTTAGCAAATAGGTAGGTGATCGAACTCAAGATGAAAAAGCCAACGTAGCTTGAAATGATGAAACTGCAAGTTATCAGTTATTTAACAAGTCATTCGAATCAATCAAGTGTTACGAAAAATATCCAAGACCAATACGTACCGCTGAAACGGCGTCAGCACATTAAATAGGTTGTTTGACGCAATGTATAAAGAAAACGCTAATTAAGAAAATATGCTACAGGGGAACTCCTTACATGGAAAAAGTGGTGTAACTGGTAGCAAAACTGCAAGCAGTGAGAATTCAGTGTGATTTCTGTTGCAGACTATTGCTATTTTGGGGTGAAATTATGCCAAACTTGAAGCACAGACAAAAATATGATGCAGTGGTGTTCAAGCTGGAGGGTGTTAGAGTTGGCCTAAAGGTTGTTTCGAAGAAGAATGAAAGAGAATTCCTTACATAGGCGAAGTGGTTTAACATGTTGTTTGTTGAGACCCAGACCGTCTGACCTACCAGAAAGCTGTAAGGTAACTGTTTGGACGGCCGGGAAGTGCCACCCGATTTAGACCGGAACCCAGTGGGGGCGGCATCCACAGGGACCGTACCCTCCTTCCCCTACCACCAACCTCTCGGAAGGACTTACGGACCCACATGTTTAACGTGATCGTACTCCGCGTGAACACATCGGCAATTTTGGCAGTGGCGGGAATCGAACCCGGGCCTACCGAGTGCAATTCCCGCGAGCTGACCACTGGGCTACCGCGCCCTAGCGGTGTAGCATGTAATAAAACTGCAAACATGAGGACTTAGTATGGTTGCTGTTACAGAAGATTGCTATTTTGAGGTAAAATTAAGTCCAAAATTAGCGCCCAGAAAAAAATTATGATGTAATGGCGTCCAAGCTATAGAGGGTGTTAGAGTCGCCCTAAATTTGTTTCGGAGGGGGAGAAAGAAAGGGAATGCCTTACAAGTAGGAGTTGTGTAGCTGGTAGCATAATTGAACGCTAGCTATGAGGTCAAGATTCAATTTCGGTTTCGGCCGAACTTTATTTTAAAGGAAAATTTAGTATAATACTCAATGTTATGGTTGAAACTATAAAACAAAGACGTCATGAAAAATATAACGTAAGTAATTAAGTAGTAGTTAAGTCGATAGTAATAGATTAATAACGGTATAAGTAGGTTTCGAAAGTAAAAAATAACGTTATTTTCTTCTTGGATTACGTGATGTAGCTATATTTATTGACAGATGTCATCTTGCTTAATGCTGTGGTGTGGTTGTTGTCTTTTCATTTTGTAGAAAGAGTTATTTTTCTTGCCTTCAGTCCGGCTGATACAGTTTACAATTTGTTATATGCGGTGTTTTAAAAGATGTTATTAATTTGCAGTTATTTTTATACATTTTGGGTGATTTAGCTTAAAGTTATGGCTTTAGTTTTACACAAATCAATATCGAAATATGCAATATTAAATACAGTATGTTTGCCGTTTCCTTTTTATTAAAACAAAGAATTTGATCATATTTACATTTAATAGAACTATTTTTGGTGAGCGTATAACAGTTTAGACAAGGGCCGTAGCCAGAAATGGCCGTAGCCAGAAATAAAAATTAAGAGCGGCTGGATTGAAATTTAAGGGAGGCTCAATAGTTTTGAAGGAGGGGCTCAATAATTTAAAGAGGGGCTGGCTCACTAAAAACTCTTAGCATTTATAAACCATGATAGTTATTTTATATTTCAATCCATATAAATTATTAACAAATAAGCAATTGCATATTTATATTTGTAAGCTATGAGTTGATTAGGAATATCCATACAGCTACTAGACATTAATATTAATATATAATAATTGCAATTGATTTTAATATAAGCATTAACTAATAGCAAATCTGTTAATTAATTGAAAGAAATTTGTGAACGCAAATACAAGTTAACACGATGTTAAGTCTTAACTACTTATCAGTTGATTTTGATTTGATAGAGTATAGCAGTGAACGCCGCAATACAAAAGTATCCTATATGCTAGTATCTTAATTTTTAAAATTTAAATATTTTTAAATTTAATATGTAAATAAATTGAACATCTGTATAACCACAAATTTAGCTAAATTAAAAAAAATCTTTGAAACGAAGTAATTTACGAAATTCTCATAAAGCAATTTTTTATGCAAAATTTGGATGACATGTTGGATGGAATTTCATATCACTACTAAATATTTAATATTTTTATCAGGGGAGCTGAGTTTATCTCTTGGAGGCCTGGGGGGAGGGGGAGCCTCCTCTGGCCCTTACTTGGCTGCGGCCCTGGTTTAGACTTCGGGGATTTTATAGTTTACCATATAGATAGGTAAGTATATCCGCCATGTTTTCTCCCAGAGATCGCTTAACTTGTAACTTGCTCGTTATATTTTGCATGGCTGATATTTGTTATTTTTTGTTATAAATATTCTGTTATTTGTTATAAAGTTTGTCAATAAATTGTTATGTTATAGTATTGCTATGTAATAATTGCTATGTGATATTATTGCTATGTAATAATTGCCATGTTATATTATTGCTATGTAATAATTGCTATGTGATATTATTGTTATGTAATAATTGCTATATTATATTATTGCTATGTAATAATTGCTATGTTATATTATTGCTATGTAATAATTGCTATGTGATAATTGCTATGTGATATTATTGCTATGTAATAATTGCCATGTTATATTATTGCTACGTAATAATTGCTATGTGTGATATTATTGCTATGTAATAATTGCTATATTATATTATTGCTATGTAATAATTGCTATGTTATATTATTGCTATGTAATAATTGCTATGTGATATTATTGTTATGTAATAATTGCCATGTTATATTATTGGTATATTGAAAGAGAAAGAGATTGGTCATTAATTATAGAACAAGCACAGAGAACAGTTCTGACTATGCTCATCAATGGTGGCTATTGAGCCAATATATGAGGGGCTTGCTATACAAGTTGCTTCAAACGTTGAGAATATATAGAATCGAAATTATAGGCAAGTAATTAAATATTGGTTTGAATTAAGCACCTATTTTTAGGAGCCCAATGTTCGATACGCTTACTCCTTTGATAACTCCTTGCTTTGAATAAGAACGCATCAAATTTCAAAAGCAATGAATGTATTCTATTATCACCAGGTTTGCATGTGCTAAGTCAATCTAAGTAATTTTTTCCATTTGAGATCAATCGTAGATGCACGAGGTAATTTTTTTCAATGATGTTTGAATAAGATCTTTATAAAGCATATCCTTGAAATACCACATGTGTACTCTATTGAGATTTTGACAAGTGTAAATACATATTTTAACGTAATGACTTTTTCTTTAACTGCGTAAATTTAGTTATATTTTTCTCGCAACTCTTGTAAAAACGATTATTGAAAACCAGTTAATTAAACTATTTAAAAACGCACAAAAACTGCTGTTAAAAAAACCTTAATAAATATCAAACATTCGTATATATACAACATACAATAAAAATTGGGAGTTGACAGGTTTCGAAAGTAAAAAATAACAGTTTTCTTCTTCAGAACAAGCGAGAAGCGCAACCTCACTCATTCAAGAAAGTACGGCACCGCCTAAATTTTATTGTATGCTATGAAAATTTAATATTAACTTCGTTTTTTGTAAATTAAACCATTATTGAAATGGTGATATGGGTATAACCGGAATCAGCCAGATTTCACTTTATTAATACAACGAGAAAAATAGTTTAATATAATCAGCATCATATGATCGGACATAATATGCAAGCATATCTGTAACATTTTTTTTCTATTATTAAAAATTGAGGCCAGCTGATAAAATCATAAATATACATCTAGAAAACTAAAATCAGTACTAACCTTTATGAATTCCAGTATACAGGACATATCCTTTTTAATACTTGTTGAAGTTAGTGTTTCATCCTGTAAAAGATAGATAAATGAAAACTGTCTTAAGATAATATATTTAAAAGACAGAAAAAAAATTCAGCGAAAATTCATTTTATTTTGCTTGTAATATAAAAATATACATCAGATTTGATAATACTTTTGTTAAAAATATGAGTTTACACACCATTATTACTATAAAGAAGCTGACAATTTAACATGAGAATAGTAGACATAGGAAATTATTTAATGCAATTTTTATGGAATTATATGTGAATAAAATATAATTTAAATTACCTTAGCACGGATAAGAAGGGCAGGTGTGTTTCAAGTTTCATGCCCATAACCAATATATTTTTTTCGATTTCATTATCAAGGCATGTTTGCAGTACTGAATTCTTGATATGGTTATTTATTAACGACTGGAAAATTGATAATTTTAGCAGAAATTATAATTAATTTTAGCAGAAATTATAACTAATTTTAACAGAAAATATAACTAATTTTAGCAGAAATCATAACTAATTTTAGCAGAAATTATAACCAATTTTAGCAGAAATCATAACTAATTTTAGCAGAAATTATAACCAATTTTAGCAGAAATTATAATCAATTTTAGCAGAAATTATAATCAATTTTAGCAGAAATTATAATCAATTTTAGCAGATATTATAACTAATTTTAGCAGAAATTATAACTAATTTTAACAGAAATTATAATAATTCCAGCAAAAATTATATAGCTAATAATTTCTATATGAAAATTATATAGGAATTATTAGCAGAAATTATAATTAGAGAAATATGGGTTTCATTAAAACCTTCAAAAGAATGTAAATATTTAACGAATAACAAATACCAACATTTTCTTTAAAATTTAATTATATTTAAAAATTTACACGAAAATATTCTGAGCAAGCGTTTTAAAATCGTATTGGCAGTTATTTCTAGTGTCTTAAATAGTGCCAACAATGGAATGCTATCGAGTGATAAACATGCAGATCATTTAAATGCTGGCATCTCTAAAAGAAATGTTACTAGTCACGAGAAGTGAGGTATAATTTTTAAAAAAGGACATCTATCATTGGTTTTCTATGAACTGTCAAAAAATTGCGTCATGTTTTCCATGCTAAAAAAACAAAATGAAAGCTTTGCACAAGCACCCAGTCGATACTGTCTGACTGGACGACCCAATGCGTGATCAAGTTGTTATGAAATTAATTCAATATATGCAGAAAATATCGATATTTGTTAGGCAGAAAAATAAGTATAACGAAAATGCATATCTGGAGACAGTAAATAAATTTATATAACGTTCAATATTTGGATGTTCCACAACATAAAAATATATCCATGTGAAAAAAAACAGAAAAATATATCCATAAGAAAATATATCCATATAATATGTAAAAATATATCCATAAGAAAAAAAAACATGATGTGGGCTGCATATGACTTTCCCTACAGATTGAAATTCATTTTCTTATTTTTTATTTCTTGATGCATTAAATTAAGTTAATTGCAGAAAATAGCATGAATACTTTTTTTGATATTATATCAAATTCGGATGTTTAATACATCTTCGTTTCTTTTGGCTACTAAATACATTTTAAAGTCTTCAACGCCTCAAAATTCCACATATCCACGAAATATCTAAAGTCTCAACGTCACAAAATTCCACAAAATATCTCGAGAACGGTTCATTCTAATAGAGTAATGGCCTCAGTCTTATTGACTTTGTTGTCAAAAATAACATAACAAATAAGTATATAATTAATATATTTCAACAATTTTAGTAATTTGGTTCAGATTTTCACGATGTTTGCGTACTATTTCGCAAAAAAAGGCCAATTATATTTTCCCGAATCCACGCCTAAATCTAATCAGTATCAGGAATACCCTCCAGGAACTTAATAAATAAATTTTAAGATATTTCATCAAATAGTTTTTTTTTTAACTACAGTGAAGAACTTTTCAGCTCATCAAAATTAAAAAACTTAAATATATCGAGAATGGTCCATCTTAGAGTAACGGGGTTGGTCTTATTCTTTAGCAAGCATTTAATTGATATATTTGTAGTCTTTTATTTTAGATCTTAGCGATTTTTGTGGGTCATTTCGAAAAAAAAAAAAAAAAAAGAAGGCAGATTCTTTTATTCCTGAACCATACCAAAATCTCATCAGCACCATAACCCACAATTGACTTATCTACTAATTTTTTTTAATTTGTTCATTTCGTTTTGAATTAGAGTGGATACCTACATTGTACAGATAGACGTCATGCTAAAACTATTTTTTCGGGTTCTATAATGTCCGAAACGTGCAGATCCGGTCGAAAACTCGAGTTGCGATTTTCGACACGATTCCAATAATTTCCATGTACATTACTATGTATTGTAGGGAAAGTGAAAACCTGAACTAGATGGGTATTATTGATTTTTTTTTTTTTTTTTTTTTTTTTTTAAATCTACTTTTACTGGGATTAATTACATTTACTGGGATTACTAAATTAGATGTAATTAGGTTCCTCCTTTCGTTTTGTAACTTCTGACACACACCAAGGCTGGCTTGATTGACAATAATCCAGTTTTCATCATTTGTTTTATTTTAAAAATAAATCCACATAAAAATGCATTTGAATTTAAGGATATTGAAGTATGACATGCTATTAGCAAACCAATTTTACCACGTAAAAGGCGGTATTTTAGCTTTAAAAAAAAAGTCCTGCAAAAATCTCAAAGCCTCGGCCCGTCGGCCTGTTTTCTTTTCCAAGATAAATTAAAAATCACAAATATAATTTTTAGCCATCAACACGCTCAGAATTATGTAAAAGAGGTTTATTAAGTTTGTCTCTTTGCATTACTGAAAATTATAATTTTTCCTACTTTTGCTTTAATATTCGCTTTAAACTTTTCAAAATGGCGACCTCGCTCGGGTTGGTTAGAAATTTTCCAAACTCAGATGGAGCTCGACCCGAGACGTTATATAATAACAAATGTGGTCCGATCCGATTCGTGTGTTGTGCCAGGCCTAATCTCATGCGTTAATCTGTGCAGACCACTAGTCTAAACTACTTCTGATATACTATTGGAGGGCAAACAGAATTATCATGAAGCAACTGAATGGGTGAAAGAGGAATAATGAAAGAAATGCTGTTCAAAATGCTGATATATATATATGACGAAGCTAGAGTCACAAGAAGCAACAGAGATGCCCGATCTTTTATATAAATACAGTAAATAAAAACAGCTTCAAACCCATAATAAATTGCTTAGGAAATTGCATATTTGTCTGTATCTATGCTGCAACAGTAGCGGTCGTCTTTCATGGTTGGCAGATCTTCGAATGCATTTTAATCCTTGCATCGAATGGAAGATCACGCTTAAAAAGGCGAATGAAAAATAGACGAGTTTTATGACTGGCTCTGCAAAGGCGGGAAAATGGTGCACTGCATTTAGAATATGCAGTTTTTCTTATCGAGTCTTTTTTTTTTCGTCGAGCAAAGGGGATTTTAAGATTGCATGCAAAAAAAAAAATTTGCTCTCGAATATTTCGCACCAGTTGTAGATACGAATTTGAGTAGACATACACTGTAAAAATATTTCTTGAGATTAATTTGTTTAAAAGGAAAAGTCAGTTATTAGGGAATAAGGTTTCCTAAAAGCTAAGAAAACTTTCAGTAAAATGTCTTTCTCAGTCAAAAAACCAATAACAGAGATTTCCCAGAGTCGGAAATACAGACATTCTTCCTAGAAAGGATTACCCATGAGCTGCAAAGCCAACTTGTGGCCGAACAGTTAATTTTCTAGAATTCGAATTCTATTTGAACTGGGTTTGGATTTCGGGTAAGAGTGGAGAGACACGTGCATGCATACATGATCCTATTTATCGAGAATCCATGGATTTCCTACGGTCATAAATGCGAACATTCTTCCCATAAAGGGCTAACCATGAGCTGGAAGGCAAACTTGTGGCCGAACGCAGTTCATTTTCTGGAATTCAAATTTATAGCAACTGGGTTCGGATTTCGGGTACGTGTGGGAAACCACGTGTATACATCCATGATCCAAGTTGAGAATCCATAGATTTCCTACAGTAGGAAATACAGGCATTCGTCCCTTAAGGAACTAACCATGAGCTGTAAAGCCAACCAATGGCTGAACTGTTTATTTTCGGGAATTCGAATCCATAGGAACTGCATTTGAATTTGGTATACGAGTGGAGAGCATGTAGACATGCTCATTAAGAATCCACTTTAAATTGTAACTACTGCATTCAAAGTAAATTTCGCTTCATATTTACTGAAAAGAAAAAGTTAATAAATGTCAGTTTATTTTATTTTAGGAAAGGAAGTTTTCCCAGCCGAGGCACCAATTAACAAGAAAAATCCTAGAATGAAAAAGAGAAATCCTAGAACTATGTGCATACATGCATGCTCATAGTGGTTGAGAATTCACTTTAACTTGTGGCTCACGTTCAAAATAAATCGTATTTCATAAAATGAACAAAATAGTGATGTGCATATTGATAGAGCTATATTGATATACATGGACTTGCGATACATCGATATTTCGTATCGATACACTTGTACACATCAAGGTCATAACTAGAATCGAAATTCAAGGGGGGCTTGATCAACAGTGATAGAAGGGGGGGGGGGCTCGATTAACAGTGATGAAAGGGGGCTTGATCAATAATGATGAAAGGGGAGCTCACTAGAAAATTTTTCTAGGGAAGTGGGAGGAGAATGCATTAAAGTATTAAGTTTTAGTCTTTAAATAAATGGCTCTATCAAATTTTTTAAATTAGTTATGACTAAATACAGTACTTTTTATTATTGGGGACCACTATTACTATGTGATATTGAGTCAAAGTCTATATACTACAGAACATTAATCATTAGCATGATCTGTAAATTCTAATAGTTATCATTATATATTTTAATACATATAAATTACTATATTGTAAATTATTAACGAAAAGTTAATTCTACAGCTAAATTTGTAAGCTAATATTTGATTATGAAAATCCATATTATAGCTACATCAATATTAATATATAATATTTACATTTGATTTCAATAAAAATATTAATTAGTAGTAAAACTGTTTATTAATCGAAGAAAATTAATAAAAGTTAATATCAATTAAAGCATAATTTTAACTTTGTACCTACATCAGTTGATTTTGACTTTATAATGTATAACTGTGAACCCGCAATAATACAAAAGTGTCCTAAATAGTATAGTTCTAAACTAATTTTTAAAACGTTCAAATATTATTTTAATTAAATATGTAAATAAATTGATGATAATCGGAATAATCACACATTCAGCTAAACTAAAAAATCTTATTTCTGTACTATGCAAAACAAAGTAATTTATAAAAAATTTTTCAAAAAGCTCATATTTTCTTTACGCTTTCACACTGAGTTATAAGTAATTTGTTAAAATGAAAATGATATAAATTAGTTTCTATTTTAATCTTTGTATATTCCAAATTTAAAATTGTAAAACGCAAGAAAAAATTGCTCAGAATTTGTTATTATCTAGATCAGAATATTTGATAACGTCGATGAGATATAGATAGTATCGATACGATGAAAGGGTGTATCGCTGATGCAGTATCAATATACAGTATAGTATCCATACAATATCATATCAATATGGTATCCTATCGATACAGTATCGTATTAACTTGACCATCAATACAGTACACGGTCAAAATAATTCAATTCAATCAGAAAACTGCAAGTTATAACTCAATACTTAAACTATACAGCATGAGCATAAATTTGATGAATAAAGATTGGAATTGGCGATTTAAAATTATATTTAGTGACAGGGTTGGGAAAATAAATCAAAATTCAACGTGACACCAGCAGTCTTGATATTTGGGATGAGTTTTTATTAAATAAACATTTATTGCGTAATTATGCAGTTTTATACAAAAACTATATTTTATTGGTTGCAAAAATTTTACCATACTATTGTTTTTTGGACAAGTTTTTCTTTTAAACATATTTTTTAGTATTTGTAATGGACAGAGCACAGGCCATACCCGATTTGAAAATTCTGGAGAGGGTGGGGGGTTCACTAAGGATTTCCATTTCCAGTTTTAGAGATGTCGTTTTCGGTTTTCCGAAAATTCATATGGCTGTATGTAAAAGATAATAAAAATGCTTAATAGATTTGTCAAAATTAAAGTGTACACACTATTTGTCACACTTTGAAAGCTTTTTAATAAATTTCTTGATTATTATTATATATTTGTGAGTGAATTAAGAATTAATAATAGATTAATTGCTCAAGTATGAGAAATTAATCTGCGAAACTTGGCGACTAAAAATTGAATTTGGCGAGCAAAAATTGAATTTGGCGATCGATTTAGTTGTTGTTGAGACCCAGACCGTCCGACCTACCAAAAAGGTGTAAGGTAACTGTTTGGACGGCCAGGAAGTGTCACCCAATTTAGACCGGAACCCAGTGGGGGAGGCATCCACAGGGACCATAACCTCCTTCCCCTACCACCAACCTCTCGGAAGGACTTACGGACCCACATGTTTAACGTGATCGTACTCCGCATGAATACAGCGCTAGTTGTGGCAGCGTGCAAATCCAGCGTGCAAACCACCGGGCTACCGCGCCCGAAATGTGCCAACAGCACGCGGTGTTCCCAGGTGGTCACCCACTCAAGTACTAACCGCGCCCGATGCTGCTTGACTTCGGTAATCTAACGAGAACCGGTGTTTTCAGCACGGTAGGACCGTTGGCTGCGATCGATTTAGTGAAAGAAATAAAAAATTCAGCTCGAAACACACCGAATTCTTTTATACAGAGTCATTATTCCCAATATCCATACTTTTTTCTTGCAATCTCTATTTATTCGACCATACTATAATTTAGCATACTGTTTTACATTTATGAAGATCAATGATTGAATTCTGGTACTGCAAGTGAACATAAACCAAAATTCAGAAATAACTTTTCTAAGCGAGCGAGACAAAATTATCAATACAGGCTGTTTGACACACAGGGTATGTCCGAATGAAAAATGGAACAAAAATGCAAAACTTGGGCGAATACACACAAAAATCCGCCAAAAAAATGCAATGCATATGCTGATTTTCATCGCTAAAAACGTGGAAATTCTGTTCCCTCGCACAAAATAAATGGCGCTTCAGGGGAGCCTTTCCCAGGTAAACAGATTAGCACGAAATCTCAGAATAACACATTATGCAGTCAGCACCAACTCTCGGTTTGAAAAAAGTGCCCATTGATCAGAAATACAAGAGCTATTTATATGGTAATTAGAAACCGAAGCGGAATCAGAAGTATTAGAAATCGCGTGATTCTTTGCTCCCAGACAGCTAGTATCAAAACAGCAGTTCACTGAATAATGTAAGAATAATAAAAAGTACAGTTTACCAAAATAACAGTGTACTTTTACCAGTGTTCATCTAGTTAATAAAAATAAAATATATTTCTGAAGTAGCCTTCATATGGTGACAAATGATATGTACATGTTTGACGGACTATTAAGTATTTTTATTCTCTTTTGTATAATTACGTCGTAAAGTCATGCGAGTTTTCGGAAAAAGCGTAAGAAACATTTTAAGAACTGGAAGTTATATTTATATTATTATTATCATCATCGTACAGCTCAACCAAAGGGTATACAGTGGTTACCGGAAGTGGAAGTTCTTAGTGAATCTCTAGACTCCCTCGATTCGATGCCGAATCCATATCAGTCATCATCTAAGTTCTATATCTATATTGGCAATCCTGAGAAATAGATGTTTTAAGTCAAATTTTTTAACCAGAAGTAGAAATTTTTAGTAAACCACTCCCACCTCCAGAATTTTATGCTGAATCTATATCAGTCATGATCTGATCTCTATTCATAGTAGATCCTAAGAAATAGCTGTTTCAATGACTCAATAGTTGTTTCAATAGTTGTTTCAATAGTTGTTTTAACTTTTGTCACCAATAAGAATTTTTGTCTTTGTTGGCGCTAGTGCTGTTTTCTTTTCTTTTCTTTTTTTTTTTATCCCGAAGGAGGCTGTTCTTTGATTCTGAAACCAGCTGATACTTTTGTCTTAACTTTTTATGGTGTGTTTACTTTAGTGTTTACTTTTACCAATTAATTTCTTTTATTAAACTAAGAACTTGTAAATACATTTTGTTAGTTGTTTTATTCACATGGATTGATTCATGTACATTTTTTATTCATATTCGATTTCATTTAGTTGCACAGTCGACTTATGTCCTCAAATTCTGGCATCAATCAGATTGTTCAATATTTTGCCAAATTTGGACAGTTATATATTACTGTGGCGGTTAATCAGGCTGCTGCTTCAGCGGTAATTTATGTAGTTACAGTAATATTGTTCTCTATACGAAGAGTGCTTTTATAACGTTCCAGAAAAAAGATGTTATTTACTTGCAACACTGTCCGAGACAGTGTGCATTAATGTATTTTCTTTATCGGCCATTTCCTTCCAGTGATCTATTTATGTACGCTCATATCAATATATTTCGACAGCTTTAAATTCCTTATATTTGTCCCAAGAGATTTCAAAGTAAAGATTTAATTCCATTCCTTAAAATTATTAAAATCCTTGAGTGATTTTAGAAAATTTTCAAGAGTATTTTTAACTTCAGGAAATCAAATTTATGTAAATACTTATTATTTGTAAAACATAGAGGCGACAAATCTATGGACAGTTAAAAACAAGAAAGATCAATCATGCTTAAAGCATTGATTATGAAACACTTTCCAACTTCAATGCAATTTTATTTAAACATGTCTAAAATGCAATACATTCCTCGGTAATATTTTAAAACTTATCACAATACTACATTAATTTATTATATTTGACACCTAAAAATTAACTTCATTCAAATGACGGCATTAAAGTATAAATTGCCTGGTTTAAACATCTCTAAAATGTGATACATTCCTCGGTAATAATTTTAGAATTATCATAATACTAGGATAATTTATTATATTTGAAAACATCATCGAAAACAACTGAAATTCATTCAAATGACGTCATAAAAAAATAACACTCCTGGCTCTCTCTATAAAAGCAACATTTCATTCATAAATAATTCCCCCATTCATGTCATTCATCACAATACTATAATAATTTATTTTATTTAAAAATTAAGACCATGGAGCTACAAGTAAGTAAACTCAATGCGTAAAACTTCATCGAAAAATATCGTCCTTCTCTTTCTAAAATCAATGAATATTTCATTCATATCAGCTAAGCAGACTCCATGGACTAAATGATTTTGTGTTAAAGAATTACAGCGATTCTAATACAACTCATTCTACATATTTTGCTGTTTACATTTTACATAGGTGAAAAATAGGCTTAATAGTAGAAATAATGAAATTTGGAAGAGCATTTAAGCTGAAATATATTGTCATTGCGTTGTTTCAGTATGTAGATGCACAGAATTTAGGCAAAAATAAAGTAGTTTTAGGACGGATACAACACTCAATATGAATTAAAAAGAACTTTAAAAATCACGATTTTGACACAAGATGGATGCCATATATCATTTTGAAGTGGATCATGTGATCGTTTCATATCATGGACACGTGATCGCTTCATATAAGAGGTGTTATTATTATTTTAATTTTTATTTAAAAAACAACTGAATATATTTCGCTGAATTTTTTTTTATATATTTTATGGAACAATTTGAATATTGCCTAAAATTTTCGAAGTAATTTGTGAATTTTAAATCCGCTTAAAAAATGCTTGAAAAATTAGGTCCCATAGGGCTCAATGTATTCCATTTTTTCAACCCGGGTTCAATCCAAAACTAATTGGGTGATATTATTCATTTATATTCCCATAGGTCCTATAGACCGTCTGAACAACATACTAAAATTTCATTTTGATTAAGTCATTTTTACGGCAGTTATCGTGCTAACGGACAGACAGACAGACAGACAGAATGAACAAAGTCATAAACACTTTTCAACTTTGTTGTAAAGCGTTAAAAAACTGTCTGTAAATTAAGTAGCAATCTAGTCGATTTATTACAATACTGTAAAGCTGAATCCTATCCAGATAATTGACAAATTTATCACTTTAGTAATTTTAAATTCAATGTTTAATTTTGTTAATTATCACTTTAGAATTTTTAAATTCAATTTATAAATTGGTTAATTATCGCCTTAGAAATTTCATTTCATTTTATAATTACTATAATAACCTTTTATGTAAATATACTTTTTACATTAATTTTTTTATAAATATTCTAGTAGTTTTGATTAATCATTGTGATATGTTACAATAATTGTTTATTAAATAATTTAATTATGTGTATATATATATATATTTACCAATTTTATATGATAAAAAAGACTATTTTAACTTTAACATTAATAAAATATTACCTTTTAATTCCTGTAACTCGATTCAATTGTTTAGAAATATTATACTTAATCAGCTTTTTAGAATTTATAGATTATCTGAAAAAATTTCATGCTATGCATATTAATAAACTTAAAATTACTAGCTAATTATATAAATATCCTGCTTACTTAGTACATAGTATAGTTAAAAAGTTTGGAATGGTAGATTATACTTAAATTCTCTGCTTAGTATCTTATTTTAGCCAGACATCCACTTTCTCTTGAATAAGCATTACCATGTATTTACATGTTCCTACTGTTGAATATCACCTTTTCGCATTACTGTTATATCTTTTTCAAGATTGACAACAGCAGTTCTCATGTTTTTATTTTTTGAGATTGGCAACATTGGTCTCTTTATTCAAGGCTCCAATGGGTCAGACGTATGCAGTGTTTTTTCAGGTATTCTTGCTTCCTATTATTTTTCAATCTTTATGCATGTCGTCCAAGTTTTCAGTGCTTATAGATATAATCTATCACTGATATTAGAAACAGGCATTTTGTGTTCATTTTTTTAAAATACTTGGACATGATAAAGAGTTTTATCGAAATGAACAATTCATTATTAGGCATAGGGCTTATCCACGTGTAAAGTTTTCATGCTTGGATTTTATTTTATTTTATTTTATCGATTCCTTTCCATTGATGTTTTTTTGTTTGTTTTCAGCTTGATGACCAGAGGTTTGCATTTTGTTTTCTACTTGATTGATGATTCTCTGTTTGACACTTTTATTTATAAATCATTTTTTAATGTTGGGGTTTTTTGAGTGTCGATATTTTGACGGATAATCACATTTTAAGACCTCCTAAACTCATTTCGAACATTTTTGGAAAGATGACCGCGCGTTTGTGGGCATGAGAGGTGTAGTCCGATTAACTCATAAACAAATGTTCGCTATGAAATTTTGTATGTGGATAGCTATGATTCAGTAAAAAAAAAATGGAACTAAATAGAATTTTTAATAATTTCCATGAATAGGACTCGAATTTTTCGAAGCGTAAGATTTTCATAACATTATTTTCTTTAATGGAGAATTATTATTAACAGGGTAATTTTCAGAACAGTGATGGTGACGTGATAACGCTGGAAAATTATAATTTGAGTGACGCTATGGATGAAAAGGATATTAATAGTATATAAAAAATAGATCTGTCAAATTATTTTTATTCATTAGTATGTGACAGGTTTGTTGCCAGCTCAATGTTTCAGAATTTAAAATATTTTATAAAAGAATAATTTGAGAAAGAAAGCTATGAAAAATATATTTACTTTCTTACAGCTGAATATATGATAAGTGCCAATTTTGTGTTCCTTGAACTTAAAAAAAATAAGTTAGATATTTTTTGCAGTATTTGTTTAAAATATAATCTGTTCTATATAATTTTTTACCTGAAAAGTATTTTTCAATAATATTAAAATATGGTTTTGGTTTCATAAGATTGCAAATTTGTCATTTTTATCATGATCTCCCCAAGTGATGAGTTGAGATTTTTTATTTTAATTATATTGGTGAGAATCATAAATAATAGGAATTAATATCTACTACATTATTCTAACTATAACTATGTTATTTCTAAAGCTAATCATGGAAATTTGCATAAGAACATCTTGTAGTTAGCTCCTAAAAATTTCAAAGTCCTACCTAATGAGATTAAGTCTAAAACGTTATCCAACTGTTTTACATCAAAGTTCAAAGATTATTTTATTATTAAAGATCCGTATTTATATAGTATACGGAAGTATTTTATTATGATTCTAAATTGTATATTTTGTTAATGATTGTATTGCATCTGTTGCCGATCTCTCCTTATTAGTTTAGCTTAGAGAGCTGGATGGATTTACTAATCCTTAGGCCGCACTGTAACAAATTGTTTGTGGTGTTTATGTTTTACTGTCTGTTATTGTGCTTGTCCAAATTGTTTGTGGTGTTTATGTTTTACTGTCTGTTATTGGTCTTGTTTGCTTGTTTGTTGCATTAATAAATTTGATTTGATTTGATTTCGAAATAAATGAAGCTTAAAAAATGTAAGACGCAAAAACGTTAAGACGTAAAAACAGTTATTTATAAAAATTTTAACGATATTATTTAGCGAAATTGCTTTTGCACGTTTGCCTATGTAGGATATGTGACATACTAATGTTATCCAAAAATATATCGTCCTTTTCATCCACCAAATGTCGACAACAGATATTTTAAGGCAATTGTAGAACACGTTTTTGAGTTTTATCCCACATCTGTTTGAAATTTTGGAATTTTTCTATTAACAGATATAAGTAAAAGAAAAAAAAAACAATTTTATTATTTATTTTTGATGAGTATATTTATTACCTATCATTTTGGCATGTCATTTCTGTCATTATCATTCTTGACATGGCATTTCCGACACTGTCATTTTAAACATGTCATTTCTAACACTGCCATTTTTGATACATGAACACAATGAATATGTATTAAAGCTCCATTAATCATATTAAACACCCCTGTTATACATTAGAAATCTTTAAAGATATTCCCAAGAACTTATTACAAGTTAACATTTCTATAAACTATAAAGTTTTTGAAACCTGAAAATTGACCGTTAATACATATTCAGACTTCCACATTTGTTTAGAGAATGTTTTGTTTCCCGAGATTTTATTTATTTACCAAGTTCGAAATTTCGACGGATAAGCACTTTTTAAGACCCTTCTGAACCCTTCTTCCTACAATAATACTTCCTACAATAACCCTTCTTCCTACAATAATACTGTGAACCCTTCTTCCTACAATAATACTAAGTTAACCCTTCTTCACACAATAATACTAAGTTTACATATACTATAAAATCTAAAATAAGATACAACTTCTATTTTCATTTAGAAAATGCCTGTGATGCAAGTATACTGCGGAATATGAAAAATGAGAAAGTCGAATGGGAACTCACACTCTGAATTTCTTTCAATTCGAATGGGAACTCACACTCTGAAGTGAATGGAAACTCACACTCTGAAGTGAATGGAAACTCACACTCTGAAGTGAATGGAAACTCACACTCTGAGGTGAATGGAAACTCACACTCTGGAGTGAATGGAAACTCACACTCTGGAGTGAATGGAAACTCACACTCTGAAGTGAATGGAAACTCACACTCTGAAGTGAATGGAAACTCACACTCTGAAGTGAATGGAAACTCACACTCTGAAGTGAATGGAAACTCACACTCTGATTTTTTTTCAATTCTAATCATTTATGCAATTTATAGAAGCGAAGCGAGTTTTGAGCGTAGCTTCCTCTAACACCGACTCAAATTTGATCCTGAATTTTAAATTTCAATCAATGGTCAGATAATGCGAAGTTTATGGATAAAAATTTATTTAAAAAATTCGCGCGAAAAAGAGAATTTTCTATTTGCTTGGTATAACTTTTACAAGACATGTACTAGACATTCCCCTTCTTTGACCAAGACCGTTCGACCTACTCGAAGGTGTAAGGTATCCGTCTGGACGACCGGGAAATGCCACCCAATTTAAACCGGTACCCAGTGGGGACGGCGTCCACAGAGACCGTATCCTTCTTAACCTCTAATACCAACCACCCGGACGGACCCACATATTTAACGTGTCCGTACTCCGCATGAACACAGGGTCAGTTTGGGTGAAGCCGGGAATCGAACTCGGGTTGTTCGCGTGCAATCTCCGCGCGCTAACCACTGAGATGTCCCACCCGTTCCACTTAGGCCTCATGTTATCATGCATTAACATTATGCCCTTAAATTCCTCAAAACCTCCCGTCCATCCCTAGTTGCGGGTTATTATCTCTGTCACTGCTACTAAGCTGTGTTGTAAATTAATTATTAAATATTTAGATTTTTTTTACTATTTTCATGAAATAAACGTCTCAGTTATTAAACATACAGCTAGATACCACTTCCAGTTTAGTTTAAGGTTCCGAGAGACAGCCTTAGTATTTTTATGACTCGTTATTAAATTGAATGAATTGTCGAGTTCCAAGAACATATTGAACTCGATGCCTTCGCAGTGTCCGAAATTGAACGTGTTTCATTATTTCCAAAGAGTGGGTGGGCATTCCTTTAATTGTCCCAAAATGAATACGTTACTTCACTGCTTGGAGTCTGATCAATACACGAATTAGTTTCACTTGTTGAAAATTATTTGGGATGAGAGGTTCCACTAAACTTTCATATATTGGTATACAGCAGTGTTTTCCAAACTTTGGTACCTCTTTTTGCACAGTTACTTTTTAGCATACCCAATTAAACATATCGATCCTGTGTATTTCTTGTTGGAATTATTGCAGAGGTGGATGGATTTTTGTATAACAGAGTTCACATTTTAATTTAACACGAAATATTTATTGTAAATGAAGTCTAAACCAAACTAATTTTTCTTATAGATAATAGCTTTTACAATCAAAATATATGGATGGAAATAATTGTTATGTAAAAGATAGTTATTTTAATTTTAAAAATTGAGGTGAAGCAACAGATACATTCTAGATGATGTGAAGTAACAAATACATTCTAAATGAAGTAAACTAGGGGGATGGAGTCCTTCTTGGAAGCAAAGCAACAAATGCATCCTAAATGAAGTGAACTAGGGGGTGGAATACTTGAAAGTGAAACAACAAATACATTCTAAATGAAGTGAACTAGGGGGTGGAATACTTCTTAGAAGTGATGCAATAAATACATTCTAAATGAGGTGAAGCAACAAATACATTCCAAATGAAGTAAACTAGGAGGATGGAATCCTTTTTAGAAGTGAAGCAACAAATACTACTAAATGAAGTAAACTAGGGGGTGGAATACTTGAAAGTGAAGCAACAAATACATTCTAAATGAGGTGAAGCAACAATTACATTCTAAATGGGGTGAAGCAACAATTACATTCTAAATGAGGTGAAGCAACAATTACATTCTAAATGAGGTGAAGCAACAAATACATTCTAAATGAAGTAAATTAGAGAGATGGAATCCTTCTTGGAAGTGAAGCAACAAATACATTCTAAATGAGGTGAAGCAACAATTACATTCTAAATAAGGTGAAGCAACAAATACATTCTAAATGAGGTGAAGCAACAAATACATTCTAAATGAAGTGAACTAGAGAGATGGAATCCTTCTTGGAAGTGAAGCAGCAAATACATTCTAAATGAGGTGAAGCAACAATTACATTCTAAATGAGATGAAGCAACAAATACATTCTAAATGAGGTGAAGCAACAAATACATTCTAAATGAGGTGAAGCAACAAATACATTCTAAATGAGGTGAAGCAACAAATACATTCTAAATGAGGTGAAGCAACAAATACATTCTAAATGAAGTGAACTATGGGGGTTGTTGTTGAGACCCAGGCCGTCTGACCTACCAGAAAGGTGTAAGTAAACTAGGGGGTGGAAAATTTCTTGGAAGTGGAGCAACAAATACATTCTAAATGAGGTGAAGCAACAAATACATTCTAAATGAGGTGAAGCAACAAATACATTCTATATGAGGTGAAGCAACAAATACATTCTATATGAGGTGAAGCAACAAATACATTCTAAATGAGGTGAAGCAACAAATACATTCTAAATGAGGTGAAGCAACAAATACATTGTATATGAGGTGAAGCAACAAATACATTCTAAATGAGGTGAAGCAACAAATACATTCTAAATGAAGTGAACTAGGAGGATGGAATCTTTCTTGGAAGTGAAGCAACAAATACATTCTAAATGAAGTGAACTAGGAGGATGGAATCTTTCTTGGAAGTGAAGCAACAAATACATTCTAAATGAAGTGAACTATGGGGGTTGTTGTTGAGACCCAGGCCGTCCGACCTACCAGAAAGGTGTAATTGAACTAGGGGTGGAAAACTTCTTGGAAGTGAAGCAACAAATACATTCTAAACGAGATTAAGCAACAAATACATTCTCAATGAAGTAAACTAGGGAGATGGAATCCTTCTTGGAAGTGAAGCAACAAATACATTCTAAATGAGGTGAAGCAACAATTACATTCTAAATGAGGTGAAGCAACAAATACATTTTAAATGAGGTGAAGCAACAAATACATTCTAAATGAGGTGAAGCAACAAATACATCCTAAATAAAGTGAACTAGGAGGATGGAATCCTTCTTGGAAGTGAAGCAACAAATACATTCTAAATGAAGTAAACTATAGGGGTTTGTTGAGACCCAGTCCGTCCGACCTACCAGAAAGGTGTAAGTGAACTAGGGGGGTGAAAAATTTCTTGGAAGTGGAGCAACAAATACATTCTAAGTGAGGTGAAGCAACAAATACATTCTAAATGAAGTGAAGCAGCAAATACATTCTAAATAAAGTGAACTAGGAGGATGGAATCCTTCTTGGAAGTGAAGCAACAAATATATTCTAAATGAGGTGAAGCAACAATTACATTCTAAATGAGGTGAAGCAACAAATACATTCTATATGAGGTGAAGCAACAAATACATTCTAAATGGGGTGAAGAAACAAATATATTCTAAATGAAGTGAACTAGGTGAGATGGAATCCTTCTTGGAAATGAAGCAACAAATATATTCTAAATGAGGCGATGCAACACATATATTCTAAATGAGGTGATGCAACACATATTATTCTAAATGAGGCGATGCAACACATGTGTTCTAAATGAGGTGAAGCAACAAATACATTTTAAACGAACTATGCTGCACATAACATACATGCAGTTTTTTCAAAAGAGAAAGGTTATTTAAAAGGGTAACCGTACATTTGATCCAGTTTTATATTACAATTTTGAAATATTTCTATATAAATACATCAAAAACGTTATTTCGAATTTGGCCGTATACCGCCTTGAGGTCTTTCTTACTTTGAGAAACACACATATGTTATTTCTGAAAGTTTTGTTTATATGTATCTGATATCTTGACAGATATTCGACATAAAAATACAAACCATGTATCACATTAAAAAGCGCGGTCTGCCTATGTGTGTAGTATATTTAAATTTTTAATTAGACCACAGCTTGTTCATTAATACTATTTGAGATTTTGCCTTATAATGGCAAAATTCTGACGGGATATGAGAACGGGCGTTGCCATTTTAAAACTTCATTATGTAAAAATAATTGAAGACGAATTACCAATGTTGTTGTTAAAAAAGTCATAATAAAGTCATAAAAAAGTCATGTAGGCATAAATACAAAAGTTAAGAAACAAAGTAAGGTAATGACATCGAATATTAGCTAAAGAAAAATAGATTCATTTTTGAACACAATGAACGCATAGTGAAATTTCGATGCCAACAAATATACCCAATTTTAACCCCATTGTTATCGAGCATACGCCATATTATACTATAAGTCAAATTTGAAGTTTTTTCACTAGTTTTAGTTATATGGGGAATTTTTCAGATCGTTTAGAAAGGAACGTATTATCTCGAGAACTCGGGTCAGTATCCTGGAAATTGTTTCATTTTTTCTGAAACAATCTATTGTAAAATGATAAGTAAAAAATGTAACTTTAATGTAAAATGGTGAGAAAATTATAGCTTAATATAATTTGCATTTGTTTTCTATTTTACTTTTTAAATAAATTATCCGGAGAGTGCTTTTCCGTGCTTCAATTATTTGTTTTTATGTTCATCGATTTTAATGATCGTGTGCAACAGCATTTCCAAATCGAATAAGTGGAAAACTTTTTAACAATAATAAACGACAAAAATTAATAAATAAATAAAAATATAAATAAAAATAAAACAAATAAAAATAAAATAAATAAAAAAATAAAATAAATAAAAATAAATTAAATAAAAAATAAAATATAATTTTTTTTTGAAAACTTTATTTCATTTATACTGCGGACTAAACTTAAATAATATTAAAATCATATTTTTATAAACCCAAATGCATATATTTTTTCGCTAAAAAATATGGCTTTTAGCGTCGAATTCTGGGGTTTCAAGTACAGTTCGCAAAATTATAAGTCAATGTTGTTTGGTCCTTTAAAATCGGTTGATATTATTACCAATTTGTTATATTAGTAACAGCCTTAACGGAGATTTCACTTTTTAACTAAGTTTTCAGTAGGACGGACACCTACTAACCTGTATTGGCATGGTTGCTCTGTCTTGTATCCTGGAGAAAGAAGCTTTTTTCTCCCCTCCGAAACCGGTGGAGGTCTTTACTAATTTGTTTATTGTTGTGTTTTAACGAATAATATACTTTTTAGTGCACATTATTTATTCATTAAAAATGAAATTCTTGTGCAATGCTTTAAAATATTAAAATTTAACTACAGGAAATCAAAGTTTTTACAATAACGATATTTATTAAACCGAAAAACGTGGAAAGTGAGTACAATTGAAATGTACTGACAATCAGAAAGTATGATTGATGGACATGAACATTTACGGAGTATATAATTAAACGAAATGGATGTAAAAATGTATAATGGAAGGAAATGAATGTAAGGGGGTACAATTGCAATAAATGAATATAAAAGAGTATTGTTGAAAGAAATGAATGCAATAGGACATAATTGCAAGAAATAAATGCAAGGGGGTATAATTGAAAGAAATGAATGAAAGAAGGTACAATTAAAAGAAATGAATACAAGGGAGTACAATTGAAAGAAATGAATGCAAGGGAGTATAATTGAAAGAAATGCACATTAAAGGATACAATTGAAAGAAATGAATAAAAACGTATGATTGAAATAAATTAATATAAAGGGTATCGTTGACAGAAATTGACACTCAGAGGTACTCGCATGAATAAAAGCCAAAAACTGCTGATAAAAAATATATATAACTTAAGCTATTCCATTACTTACAAATTTACCATTAATATAAACGAGTGCCACGGGAATAACCTCAATGTATGTTTAGATAAACTTTAGCCAATAAATCAGGTTGATAGTAAATTTTAGTAGTTTGTATAAATTTTTCTGCGTAAAGCATATTCTAAAGCGAAGATAATAAATTGTAAAAATTTGTCGGTCCGTCAGGGCTATCATCTAAATTTGCTTTATAAAATACCTCTACTCCATAAGCGTATATAGTCAGGATCTCGGAAAGGTGGGGTTTCGCTTTCAAGTATGGGTCTCCTGAAGAACTAATGTAAATTTTCCAACAATAGGGGAGGGGTATAAGACAATTAAGACAACGGAAATTAAGGAAATAACTAATCATATTTATTGAAATTCCTTTTTCTTGAAATAAACGTTTCTGCAGTTCACATCTCTAATAATGAGTATGGCTGATGTTTATAAAGAGAGATAAAAAATTAACGTTCAACTCCACAGTTTATCTTCCTCTTTAAAACACGCGTTGTATAAAATAAAACTTCAAGACAGGATATAATTCATTTTCTATATAGTCTATATCCCACATTCGAATGTTACTGAAAGCGTTGAAAGAAGGGAAAAATAGAAAATGGATATGAGACAAAGAGAATATTTGAGACTTTTATACAGGGAATATCAAGACAAGAGGTAAAAAGGGGGAAAATTCAAATTCGTTTAAAACACGTGTGCGGGAAAAAAAGCTCATGTGTATGTTGTTACGTGAAAGCTACAGTACACCTGAACCAGAAAAGAAGTAATTTTGATGTAAATAACATCTATAGTTGGGGTTCCTCTGCAGAAATACGGAAAGTTACGAAAGATATAAACATTTTGAACGCTTTTATACTTCCGAACCTAATACATAAAAATGCAAATAATTTTTTTGTTTTGTTTTATTGGAAACAGGGTCCAGATTATGAATATATAAAATTAATTTTACTATTTTAAACTTTTTTCTTTTCCAGAAAAACTTAAACTATTTGACCAAATTTATTTTATATTTTTCTAACTTTCACTCGAAATATATAGTAAACTATAAACGTTAAATATAAATAATAAACGACAAAAATGTGCACTAGAAAATATAGCATTAAAATCTATCTATTATTAAAAACAGCTAGATTTCGAGTAATCGTCTTGTCAAGAGGAATATTAAAAAATTTTCGCCTTTCAAGATTGTAATGCTTATATCTCAAATTAAAAGTGCTAGCTTTGAAAAATAAGCAAGAACTTGTAGTTCTTTGAAAACCCTGCAAGTTTATATAATTGGATTTTAGATGGAGCTCTAATCTTATGGAAAAACTTAAAAAGCCGAACGAGTTTCTTCCCCCCCCCCCCATATTCTATACTTTTATTTAAAATATCTTCGAAACTATAAAAGATAGATATAAATAATAAACGACAAATATATGCATGAATAAATTTAGTTTCTAAATCTATATTTATTTTTAGAAAAAGATCTTATAGTTTCCGAGTAATCGTCTTGTTAAGATGTAGTATGAAAATTTTACGTATTTCAAGTTTGTAATGCTTATATCTTAAAAACTAAAAGTGATAGCTATAAACAGTAAGCAAGAATTTGTAGTTCTTTGAAAACCCAAAAAGTGTGTGTAATCAGATTTTGGATGGAGTTATTTTTTTTTTTGTCGATATTACAAAAGTTGAGTTTTATTTTACAAAATGCTATTCACGCATAACCATTTTGGCTCCATATGGGCTGGAGTCACAGCTGACTTTTTTAATTTTGAATAAAACATTGAAAATTGAAATGTTAATATTAAAATTACCGAATTTTGTATAAATTAGTGCTGGGGTACATCCGGCTTGGCATTACTCTTTTTGGGTATTATTCTTCACATATCCGACGTTCTATGCTATATTGGGGATTTTTTTGCAAAAAAATAAGTGAATGAAGAAATAAATTTCGTGCCCCCTTTCTCAAAATGTCGCACACTCATTTAGGATCATTTCTGAAAAATTTCCAGAATTTTTTTTTCTCTTCCCAATAATTCTTATTTTTAGGTAGAGACCAAATTTTGTTACTGAACTCACACCAATTCATAGACATAGCCAAGATCTCGGAAAGGTTGATTGAATGGGGTGGTCTCGGTGGTAGACAATTGAATGGGGGTTACAATGTGGTATTTCGCTTTCCAATATCGAACCCATCAATAATTACTGTAATTGCTCAGTCAATGGAAGAGGAATGACCTCTGTCCATAAACCACCGTACCAATTTAAATGTAATTTTTGGTGATAGTCATGTGATGTCATGAGTCCTATTTTATTATCCTTAGTATCAATGTTTTTTTTTTTAAAACAAATTTTCGTATTAAACAAAATCTAATTTATAACCGGTGGATTTCCTAACACAGAAAACGTATTAAAGCATGTATCCATTTTCTGTTGCCAAGGGCAATCTTTAAAAACTCTACCACTACAAAAGACAAATCGAGAACAGAAAATATTCTAAAATAGAATTTGTCTTACGATATCTATTCAAAAACGGGATTGTGTATGTAGGGCCTATTTAATCAAATGCACTGGGCAATGTCGCGCCCAGAAAACTTTCAGGGGGTACAAAATATTTCATTAAATATCGTTAATTATTGTAAAAGGCCAAAATTAATAAAATTAATAGCAAGTGATAAATTGAGACTTCATCAGTTGATATTCATTAGGAAGCAACGAAAGGTTTAATTGTTATAATAAGAAAGTGTTCTTAAACGATACAAATAAATATATAGAATACAAGGTTGTAAAAGTCAGGATTCCACAAAGCGGCCTTTTACGCGAACTTCAGCTTCAGAAATAAATATGGAATTCGATAATTTGCATATAAAAAAAATTAGAGAGGATTTATAATTTGGCGATTAAAGACTGCATTTGGCAATTAAAATTACATTTGGCGATTGTATTAACGAAATACATCATATTTAAAGTGCAAAAGTGTTGATCAATTAAACCTCAATCCGAAGTTTTACTAGCTTTTTAGAGAAAAAAAACCATAAAAAATTTCTTACATGTTCAAAATTGATATTTATGAATTATAATAACAATAATATGGTGTGAAAAAAATTAACTCAAGAACAGATCAAAAATAAAATTATATAATTAGTTTGTGTAATAAAAGATAACTAGATTAAAAAAATGTGATTTGCATTATTAGAAGAAGCGTTATTAAAAATTTAGGATGTTGATTTAGCATTTACTATTTAAAATTTAGCATTTACTATTCAGGATTTAGCATTTACTATTAAGCATTTACTATTTAGGATTTACTATTTAGAACTTAGGATTTAACATTTACTATTTAGAACTTAGGATTTAGCATTTATTATTTAGGATTTAGCATTTAATATTTAGCATTTACAATTTAGGATTTAGCATTTACTATTTAGGATTTAGCATTTAATATTTGGGATTTAGGATTTACTATTTAGGATTAAACATTTACTATCTAGTATTAAGCATTTACTATTTAGGATTTACTATTTAGAACTTAGGATTTAGCATTTACTATTTAGGATATAGCATTTCATATTTAGCATCTGCAATTTAGGATTTAGCATTTACTATTTAAAACTTAGGATTTAACATTTACTATTTAGGATTTAGCATTTAATATTTAGGATTTAGCATTTACTATTTAGGATTCAGCATTTAATATTTAGGATTTGGCATTTACTATTTAGGATTTAGCATTTAATATTTGGGATTTAGGATTTACTATTTAGGATTTACTATTTAGGATTAAGCATTTACTATTTAGTATTAAGCATTTACTATTTAGGATTTACTATTTAGAACTTAGGATTTAGCATTTACTATTTAGGATTTAGCATTTAGGATTTAGCATTTACTATTTAGAACTTAGGATTTAGCATTTACTATTTAGAACTTTGGATTTAGCATTTATTATTCAGGATTTAGCATTTAATATTTAAGATTTAGCATTTACTATTGCAATTAGCATTTAATATTTCGATTTAGAATTTACTATTTAGGATTTAGCATTTACTATTTAGGATTTAGCATTTACTATTTAGGATTTGGATTTAGCATTTACTATTTAGGATTTAGTATTTAGGATTTAGCATTTACAATTTAGGATTTAGCATTTACTATTTAGAACTTAGGATTTAGCATTTATTATTCAGGATTTAGCATTTAATATTTAAGATTTAGCATTTACTGTTGGAATTAGCATTTAATATTTCGATTTAGAATTTACTATTTAGGATTTAGCATTTACTATTTAGGATTTAGCATTTACAATTTAGGATTTAGCATTTATTATTTAGGATTTGGATTTAGCATTTACTATTTAGGATTTAGTATTTAGGATTTAGCATTTACTATTTAGGATTTAGCATTTAATATTTGGGATTTAGGATTTACTATTTAGGATTTAGGATTTACTATTTAGGATTAAGCATTTACTATTTAGTATTAAGCATTTACTATTTAGGATTTACTATTTAGAACTTAGGATTTAGCATTTACTATTTAGAACTTAGGATTTAGCATTTATTATTCAGGATTTAGCATTTAATATTTAAGATTTAGCATTTACTATTCAGGAATTAGCATTTAATATTTCGATTTAGAATTTACTATTTAGGATTTAGCATTTACTATTTAGGATTTGGATTTAGCATTTAGTATTTAGGATTTAGTATTTAGGATTTAGCATTTACTATTTAGAATTTAGCATTTACTATTTAGGATTTAGCATTTACTATTTAGGATTTAGCACTTACTATTTAGGATTTAGCATTTACTATTTAGGATTTGGATTTAGCATTTACTATTTAGTATTTAGTATTTACTATTTAGGATTTAGCATTTACTATTTAGGATTTAGCACTTACTATTTAGGATTTAGCATTTACTATTTAGGATTTGGATTTAGCATTTACTATTTAGGATTTAGTATTTAGGATTTAGCATTTACAATTTAGGATTTAGCATTTACTATTTAGAACTTAGGATTTAGCATTTATTATTCAGGATTTAGCATTTAATATTTAAGATTTAGCATTTACTGTTGGAATTAGCATTTAATATTTCGATTTAGAATTTACTATTTAGGATTTAGCATTTACTATTTAGGATTTAGCATTTACAATTTAGGATTTAGCATTTATTATTTAGGATTTGGATTTAGCATTTACTATTTAGGATTTAGTATTTAGGATTTAGCATTTACTATTTAGAATTTAGCATTTACTATTTAGGATTTAGCATTTACTATTTAGGATTTAGCACTTACTATTTAGGATTTAGCATTTACTATTTAGGATTTGGATTTAGCATTTACTATTTAGTATTTAGTATTTAGGATTTAGCATTTACTATTTAGGATTTAGCATTTACAATTTAGGATTTAGCATTTAATATTTAAGATTTAGCATTTACTATTGCAATTAGCATTTAATATTTCGATTTAGAATTTACTATTTAGGATTTAGCATTTACTATTTAGGATTTAGCATTTACTATTTAGGATTTGGATTTAGCATTTACTATTTAGGATTTAGTATTTAGGATTTAGCATTTACAATTTAGGATTTAGCATTTACTATTTAGAACTTAGGATTTAGCATTTATTATTCAGGATTTAGCATTTAATATTTAAGATTTAGCATTTACTGTTGGAATTAGCATTTAATATTTCGATTTAGAATTTACTATTTAGGATTTAGCATTTACTATTTAGGATTTAGCATTTACAATTTAGGATTTAGCATTTATTATTTAGGATTTGGATTTAGCATTTACTATTTAGGATTTAGTATTTAGGATTTAGCATTTACTATTTAGGATTTAGCATTTAATATTTGGGATTTAGGATTTACTATTTAGGATTTAGGATTTACTATTTAGGATTAAGCATTTACTATTTAGTATTAAGCATTTACTATTTAGGATTTACTATTTAGAACTTAGGATTTAGCATTTACTATTTAGAACTTAGGATTTAGCATTTATTATTCAGGATTTAGCATTTAATATTTAAGATTTAGCATTTACTATTCAGGAATTAGCATTTAATATTTCGATTTAGAATTTACTATTTAGGATTTAGCATTTACTATTTAGGATTTGGATTTAGCATTTAGTATTTAGGATTTAGTATTTAGGATTTAGCATTTACTATTTAGAATTTAGCATTTACTATTTAGGATTTAGCATTTACTATTTAGGATTTAGCACTTACTATTTAGGATTTAGCATTTACTATTTAGGATTTGGATTTAGCATTTACTATTTAGTATTTAGTATTTAGGATTTAGCATTTACTATTTAGGATTTAGCATTTACAATTTAGGATTTAGCATTTACTATTTAGGATTCAGCATTTACTCTTTAGGATTTAGCACTTACTATTAAGGATTTAGCATTTACTATTTAGGATTTAGATTTAGCATTTACTATTTAGGATTTAAATTTAGCATTTACTATTTAAGATTTAGTATTTAGGATTTAGCATTTACTATTTAAGATTTAGTATTTAGGATTTAGCATTTACTTAGGAAAAATAATTCTAGTTTCTGGAAAATTGATAGTATAGGAGTCGATCATTTCTCATTAAATAATAACTTACTTGAGAAAATAAGATTTCTAAGCTCTGAAATAGTATATTTTAATACCAATCAGACTCATTGTATCTAATTCATCGACATAACTATCTATAACACCTCTCCCTTTGTAAAAGACGCTATTAAAACACCTTTAAAACGATAACGAAAATTCTTATAAAATAATGTGAATGTAAGAGAAATGAATGGTCGAGTTATGTCCAGATAGCTTTCAATCATATAAATCACTTAATATACTAAAATTGGGTATATAAATTAAATAACACTTAGAAGAGCATTGTGTTTTGAAACCGTCTCTTTAGGCTGTTTGAATTCCAAGCCAGTAGCACCTCAAAAGTTTTTATGGGTGACAGAGGGGTGCAATATATATATATATATATATATATATATACATACACTTTTATAGCAACTTTTAAATGATAACGAAAGTTCCTATAAAGATACTATTTCTTCTTTTAATGTGTTAGAAGTCGACGTAAAAAAAATGACATGAATGTAAAAAAAAGCCGAGCTGGGTTCAGATAATTTTCAGGCATTTACATCAATTACTATATTGAAAATCCGATATATAAATAAAAAATCTTTGAAGCATTGGATTATGAAACCCCACTTTAGACTGCTGAAACCCCAAGTTTGTATGTGTGAGTGTGTGTGTGGGGGGGGGGGGGATATTTTTAAATATAGTTAATTATTTATAATTATTCATTTGTGATGGCTAACAATAATTAATAAATTAATTAGTGTAACATAAATTGAAATTTGGTATATAAATATTGAAAGTTATTAATATTTCATAAAATTAAATTAATTATCAAAAAACGATTATTCAAATATATCAATCATTTTAATGCTTGTATACAAATCAACACATGTTTTACTTAAGTAATTACTATTTGTATTTAAAGTAACATAAGCATTAATAAATATGTAGAACCAACACCATAATTCCATCTTGCTGTAACTTTTATAAGATATCTAAGAATTGGTATTCTTAAAGCGGAAAAAAGATATTTTATTGATTAGATAATTTTCGACAGACTACATTACTTCACCCTCAAACATTTTATAAACAAGCCTAAAATTAATTAATTAAATTATAAGAACAAATTTTAGTTATTGCAGATTCAACCAAAATTTTGGCCCATTAAAACAGCAGTAATTCATGTATCTGTGTCCTCTGGGCATGCCACTGTTATCCAACAACTTTTAAAAATTTACCAGTTAACAAATTAAGTGCTTTGTATGAAATAATAAAATGACAAATAAACTAAATGAATTTCTCTATTTCCAGCCAAGCCTCTGGTTCAGAAAAAAGTTGCCTATGAAAATCTTGAATTGAGGTCTATGTTTCAAGAGTTAAAAGGTTGAAAGTTGTCTACGTTTTACGAGTTAAATGGATGAAAGTTGGCTATATTTCAAGAGTCAAAAGGATGAAAGTTGTCTATGTTTCAAGAGTTGAAGGGATGAAAGTTGTTAACCAGTAATTCGGAATATTGCAATTAATTGGTGTAATGTTTTATTTTCTCTTTGAAAACTTTGAAAATAGCTATGCTCTTAGTATACAAAAAAGATAGAAACGCTCTTAGTATACAAAAAAGATAAAAACAAAATATAATTTGAAATACTTACGATTTTATTCTCATCTGTGAAGGTAAAATGAATTTTCTTTCAAGAAAAATGATAAGATGTACACTGTTCAGGTATTTGCCCCATTCAGAATTTCTTGAATTAATCTCAAATTTCTCGAATTAATTATGGAATTGCATAGCAATTTCTGTAAGTTATTCATGTATTATATTTTGAAAAACTACATTGGGTGATTATATAAAGTCTCTTAAAACACGTGATCAAATTGTATTATTATATGTCTCAGATTAATTATGTATCCTAAAATATCAGCATCGTATTTTCTCACAAGATAATTTTCTGTTTCTTTTCATATTCTTTATTTTCTATATTAATAAAAAAAAATATCTTCTATGCAGTATATTTTCAATTAATATAGCTGTTTTACTTGCATTTATTAATTCTTCTAAATGATTATTTCATAATATAATCAATGTTACATTTAAAAGCATCAGAAACTTTTCTTCACGTAGTTTTCTTTGTCAACAGTAAATATCGTTATTATACATACGATCAATTTTATAGCAAAGACAATAACTCAATCCAATTTAGTTTAATTTCATTTTTCAGGTCCTTAAATCACTTTAACTCTAAAGAATTCAAAATTAAACAAGGAAGTACATCACCATATATATAAATCATAAATACAAATTTCATTGAAGATATCTTAATTTTTGTTACTCTGAAGAGCAGAAAGGCTTACTTTCACAAAACTGTTCAAATAGTTTTAAATTGAACATTTCGAGCAATTTCAGATTTTTATAAATGTTTACAATTGTGTTGACTGCATTTTTAATAGAGATGTTTGTATCAATAGGAAAAAAAAGGAAACTTGAAAAACTGATGTTCAATTTTGTAGATGCTTCCTTTATACACTTTACCTTAAAACAAATTTTACAATGGAAAACATTTTTAGTAAGTACTTTTAAGATATTATAGTTAAGAACACATGAAGAGCACTTTTTTCTTTGTACATTTACAACGATTGAAAAAAATAATAATTCCGACTTTTGATCGTAAAATAGGTAATTTTTTAATAGCTGCTACATAATATGATATTTTAAATTATTCATACTTGCAGGTAATTTCTACAGGCTACATTTAAAAACTTTCTAGGCATTCAAACTTGACAAATTACATGGAATGTGCCAAATATTTCTTCAGAAATATTTACTTTTCCAACTTCGCAGTTAGATTTCTTGAAGCAATTTAAAAATATATATCTAATGTATCGTTATAGAATCTATGGTTCAGTTGGAATTTTAAAAGTGAATAAAAATTTGTCCTATATCAGTGCACTTATCGGAATTTATTAACATCGAATTCTTGAAAGTTTCATATTGGCAATTAAGTTCTTGACAGAATTTCCACATCCCTTACACAGAATGCACATCTAATGTGCATTATATGTGTAAGGGAAATATATGTGCAAAATGAAAATTAGCAAATTTCAAAATGAGCACAAGAATTGAATCACACATACTTTTATGATATAGCTACGAAGATTCTAGTGTTAAAAAAATTTTTCTTAAAACTTTCTTTTAAGAAAAAGCTTTGCAAGTTAAACCATTTACAGAAATACACATATTTACTGCATTATATATAATACATACCTGCAACCAAATCTTGAAATCCATTTCATTAATTCTACATATTCAAAAATTATTTTTCAGTTCTTCAATTTTACTCTTTATCTAAAAAAAAACTTCGAATTTATGTAAAGAATTTTCATTCGAGTTTCGGAGGGAGAAAAGTTCACACAATTTCACCATTTTTACATTAAGAATACACCATAGGAGAAACTTCTCAGTTACGGAATTTCTAAAGTTGGAACTTTCAATTTTTAGTTTTCTTGCTGAAAATTTTCATATGCATCAATATTTTATAAAGTGGAAAGGTTGTTAAGCGAAAAAATTGTGTATAGAAGAAACTCTTCAAGGCACTCTTTAGATGGGGTTCGTAATAAATTTCCATATAAAATTAATGTTGAAACACAGAAGGAAAATCACTCTTTTCACTTGTGACATTCCATCATTTAGGTGCATAAGTAATTTCCACGTCAAGTTTTTTGCGGAAACATTCTATAAAAAGCAAATGACATCCAGACACCATTTTCTAAAATACCACACATCTTTATCACAGTATTACACATAGCCAGGCAAACTCCAAGGAACAACTTAACAATTCTTGCAAAATAAGGAACTGCAAGAATCGGCAGCTCAACGGTTTTTCACCTCTGACCACGGCAAACTCTTCAGACTTGTTCGAAAATTCGAATAAAAGAATCTATAATAATTCGTAACGCTCGGTACTCCAGTCCAGAGTGGCGTGATGTGATGGTGCGGCATTTGCAATCGGGCGGGAAAAAAAAGGGGGTAGCGCCGGCAGAGTGCTCCGCCGCAGACTGCCGGGCAAGACACTGCGCAGGCTCAGAATGGGAACCCGCCAGGGGACACCAACAGCCAAGCAGAGAGAGGATGGACATGAAGTGCTATGGAGAAGAGAAGGAGCGTTGGATATGAACAAATATATCGTCTGAGAAAGGAGATAGCTCTATGCCATGCTTTTGCATCGGACACGAAAAGAAAAGAAATTCAGCTTTACATTCCGGATTAATGCGTTCGCGATACGTGAAGCTGTGGACAACGGCTCGTTCGCAATCCTAATGTGCTTAAATTTATTTTGGTTCTTGAACGGTAGTGCGTTTATATTTTGGGCTATTTACATTTTTATATAAAGACTATTTTGCACTGGTATTTTCAGAAATTAGCATTTCATTTTATAAATTTGTTTGGATGGCGTTATATTTCTAAGCATATTTGTTTCTTTAATAAATTTGTGAAGTAAGAAAGAAAGCAGGAACAGTAGAAACATGATAAATAGTCACGCGCGAAATAAAAACTATTAATTTAATAACTATTAATGGCCACTAATTCTTATGATTTCAGCAATATAAAATTAAACTGTAGTTTGTGATGTCAGCAAGAAACAGAAACCCAACTAAAACCAAAATGTATAAAATCTCGAAAAACAAAATGAAAAAAATCTGAAGTTATTTGAAACACACATGTTTTTGCAGATAATTGCAGAAATCATTTATATATTAATTTCTGTTGTAAAATATACAGTTATGCAGACAGAAACGTAGAATTTCAGTATTACCGAACCAGGTATGGTCCTTGAGAATGTACATGGTTTCGAAAATATTTTTCACTTTATTTTATTATATTTTCCTTGTGTGATACTTTCACAATTTTTTGGAGCCAGTAAAGGCCTAGCTCCTTTTGTTCATTTATCAGTCTGAATCTATTCAGCTCATTCACTATTCATGCACTTACACCATGTATGTTAATGCAGGGAACAAGGGATTTAGTACCTGTATTACATATATGATTTTTTTTTAAATTAAATTTTAATTTCATTATTGAGTGTAGTTACAGGCTTAACAAATATCATGGCTTTTTCAACATAATATCCAAATTTTAATTTCAAATGCTTTCAAAAATTTCTATTTTTAACGGACTCAATATTTTCAGATGAGCAGAATGTAAACATATATACAGATTAGAATGGGAAAATATATGAATGACAATTTCAACAATATAAAAAAACACCCAGTTGGCATATATGATAAATATTCCCAGCCGGCCTGTAGAATGAAAAATGTTTTCATGTTAAATAAATTTGCAATATTTTCGTGCTTATTATACGCTTGTTAGCATAAAATAGCCCATAGTTGCAATGACAGGAAATGACTGTTAAGTTCCCCAATCATGCGAACTTCTTTGAAGATCCACAATTTCAGGGCCGCAGCAGCAAAATTTATACTCGCATCAGAATCTGCCTATAGGAAGCGATTTCAAATGTAGTTTCACGCTCTAATTGCAAATAATTTCATACATGGACCTGTGTCTCGCATAGGAATGTTCAAAATATTCATAAATTAAAAATTTTAATACAAGCTAACGTATGTTCCAATAATATTATTATATTTTATTGAATTAAATATTCGATCCAAAACACGAGAAATATTAGAATTTAAATGGAAATAAAATTTAAGATTTATTTGTAAATCAATCAATTTTGAAAATACAAATAAATCAAAAGATTTATTTGTATTTTCAAAATGTTTAAATATTTGTAAAATAAATAAATAAAAGCAAACATTTAAGATATCAATTCTAAATTTTTGTTTATATTTGAATGTTCAAAATGCTCATCAATTAAAAATTTTAATATAAGCTAATATATGTTTCACTAATATTAAATATTTTATTGAATTAAATATTTGATCCAATACATGAGAAATATTACAATTTGAATGGAAATAAAATTCAAGATTTATTTATAAATCAAAATGTTTAAATATTTGTAAAAAAAAAAAAATAAATAAATAAATAAAAGCAAAAATTAAATATTTCAAGACACCAATTCTAAATTTTAGTTATATTTCAATGTTTAAAATGCTCATCAATTGAAAATTTTCATATTAACTATGGATCCAGTATATTCCAATAACATTCTTTGTCTTTATTACATAATTAAATAATCTGATGTGGGCAGCACATGACTTTCCCTGCAGACTTATATCCACGTTCTCTTTATTTTAATTAAATTTAATTCACTTTTAATTCAATTTTCGTTCTCATTTGATACCTGGACTTATTTTCAAAGCTGGAGTACAGAAAATACTAAAATATCTCGAGAACGGCCAGTCCTACAGTAATGGGGTTGGTCTTATTCTTTTCTTCGTTAAAAATTACGCACAAAACAAACATTTAATGGATATATTTGAGCATACGTAATTCTTTATTTTAGATTCTGACGATTTTTGCGGGCCATTTTGTAAAGAAAGGCAGGTTATTTTTTCCGAATCGTACCAAAATCTAATCAGCACCAGATTAACCCACAAGCGATTTATCTACTAAATTTTGTGATATTCAGTCCATTAGTTTCTTAGCTAGAGTGGATGCAAGCAATTTTTGAGGGCCATTTCGCAAATAAATGCGGGTTCTTTTATCCCGAATCGTACTAAAAACTAATCAGCACCAGGGTCACACCCAAGTGACTTACCTATCAAATTTTATAAAATTCGGTCCATTAGTTTTTGAGTTAGAGTGGATACATACATTGCACAGACAGACAGACAGACACACACACAGACGTCACGTTAAAAATAGTTTTTTCGTATTCTAGAGGTCTCGAAATGTGTAGATCCGTCGAAAACTCGAGTTGCGATTTTCGGCATGATTCCAATACTTTCCCTATACATTACCATGTATTGCAGGAAAAGTAAATAAAAACATATATAACAGTTTGAAAGAGAAACTTCGTGAACATTTAATACTGTCAAGGGAAAATATTTTTGGCGGATAGTTAAGAGTGAATATTTCTAAACATTATCATTAATGGGGCGGTAGTGTTACACAACGACACGTAAAATATCTGCACTGTATTTAATACATGTAACTATTCTTCTCAGATATAAGTGTTTTTAAAATCTGCTTTGGCTATAAAGACATATAGTGAAACTTCTTTAAGAGGATTAGGACAATTTCGGCAGCAAGAAAAAAACATTTTCATTTTAAACAACTTCCATATTTTCCAAATAAAAAATATCTTATTATTATAATACTTTATTATTATTATTATTATACTGTAGAAAAGTTATTCACAATTTACAATATTATTATTATTTTTATGAAAGCGCTTTACATTTACATGGATATTTAAAAATATATTTAAAAATCTGATGTGGGCAGCACATGACTTTCCCTGCAGACTTATATCCACGTTCTCTTTATTTTAATTAAATTTAATTCACTTTTAATTCAATTTTCGTTCTCATTTGATAACTGAACTTTTCTTCAAAGGTGGCGTAGAGAAAATACTAAAAAAAACTAATATATCTCGAGAACGGCTATTCCTAGTGTAATGGGGTTGGTCTTATTCTTTTCTTCGTTAAAATTACGTATTAAACAAACATTTAATGGATATATTTGAGTATACGTAGCTTTTTAATTTAGATTTCGACAATTTTTACGGGCCATTTTGCCAAAAAAAAGCAGGTTATTTTTTTCCGAAACGTACCAAAATCTAATCAGCACCAGGGTGACTCATATGTGACTCATCTACCGAATTTTGTAAAATTCGATCCATTAGCTTTTCAGCTAGAGTGGATACAAACTTTTGCGGGCCATTTTGCAAAAAAAGGCAAGTTCTTTTATCCCGAATCGTACCCAAAACTAATCAGCACCAGACTCGCCCACAAGTGACTTACCTACCAAATTTTGTGAAATTCGGTCGATTAGTTTTTAGTTAGAGCGGATACAAAATCTGCATAGACAGACAGACCGACACACAGACACACACACAGACGTCGCGCTAAAAATGGTTTTTTCGTATTCTAGAGGTCTCGAAACGTGTAGATCCGCCGAAAACTCGAGTTGCGATTTTCGGCATGATTCCAATACTTTCCCTATACATTACCATGTATTGCAGGGAAAGTAAAAATTCACGTAAACTTATTTTCATTCTAAAATGTGTATCATAAAACTTTAGAAAAATCTGAAAGCAATATAATTTGAAAACCTGGAAAAACAACAACACAACGCATGTTTTTAAACAAAATAAGTATCTCAATACATATTACCTTTCGGAGATAAATGTAAGTAATTTCACTCAATTCATTTAAATGAGGAATTATGTAACATTTTATATTTGTATAACGAGTACAATTTTATAACAAGAAAAATCAATCATGCATAAAGCATTGATTATGAAAACACTTTCCAACTGAAATGCAATTTTATTTAAACAACTCTAAAATGCGATATATTCAGCACTCATATTTTTAAATTATCACAGTACTACAATAATTAATTTACTTGAAAACTTAAAACATCATCAAAAAAGGGAAATGTTATAAAATCAATCGCCTGCTTCTCTATATAAAATAAATGAATATTTTATTCATGTTACTTATATATTCAAGACACCAGAGCTAAATAATTTTGCGTTAAAAAATTCAGCAATTCTTATACAACTCATCTTACAATCACTTGATTTGTTTACATTCTGCATTAGTTAAAATTAAGCTTCGTTGTAAAAATAATCAAAGTTTGATGATCATTTAAACTAAAAATATTGTAATTGTGTTGGCACATAATATGGATGCACAGAAAATACGCAAAAATAAAGCGGTTTTAGGACGGATGCAACACTAAATATAACTTTAAAAATCCTTAAAAATTACAATTTTGATACATCGGAAAAAAGCGGATGCCATATTTTATTTTGCAATAAGTCACGTGATCTCTTCATATATCATAGGTGTAATTATTATTTTAATTTTTATTTAAAAAAAATTACCAAACATATCTTACCAAAAATAATTTTATATATTTTATGGGATAATTTGAATATTTCCTAAAATTTTCGAAGCAATTTGGGAATTTTCACTTCGCTTAAAAAATGTTTGAAAAATTAAGTTCCATCATAGAGTTCAATGTATTTCACTTTTTTAACCCGAGTTCATTCCAAAACTAATTGGATGATTTATTCATTTCATTCCCTTATGTCCCACAACCGTCTCAATAACATACTCAAATTTCATTTTGATAAAATGATTTTTACGGTAGTTATCGCGCGAACGGACAGACATACAGACAGACAGAATGAACAAAATCAAACATTTTTCAACTATGCTGGAAAATGTTAAAAATGTTCCTAAATATTGAAAAATCACATTTTATTTAAAAAATAACAAAAAAACGTAAAACTCATTCTACCAACTTTGTTTACATTTTATATTAATTTACTATAGCTTTTAATGCTTTAATCTTATATATCAAATATCTTAATTTCAGACATTTTTCAATATCAAGACGCATATATATTTAACATAGAAAAACTAGTTTTTCAATTTACTCGAGAATAGCTAGTTACTTCATACTATAACTAAAACGTTTCAGTTAATTTCAGTAAAAAGTTTAAAGAAATAAAATTATGAAATAAATCACATTAAACATTTTTAATTAGACACTGCAGACACAATATTTTTTTCTCTCCCTTAAAGTATGGAAGGTACTTAATTGAATATTTTATTAAAAATATTAGAAATATTAGAATTTGAATGGAAGTAAAATTCAAGATTTATTTGTAACTTTAAATGTTTAAATATTGGGAAAAAAATTATTACAAGATATCAATTCAAATATTTTGTTTTTATTTAAATGTTTTAAATATTTATAAATTGAAATTTAATAAAATTTTGTTTACTTATAATTTAAGTACTTTTTACTTAAAAAAATTTAAAGTTGAAATTATCATATTTTTTATATTTTAAAAATATATGAAATTCTACTCTTTTATTTCTAGTTGTTTAAAAAAAAATAATTTCAAACTTTTAGGATATTTTTAAATGAAATTAATTATTTAAAATTTCAAACGTTTTTGTTTATCTTAAATCATTGAGTATTGATGAAAACAAAGTTAAATTCATAATTTTTATAAAGCATCAAAATGCGTACAGATTTGAACAAATTTACATATCTGAATATGGGCCAACGGCCGTACCGTGCTGAAAACACCGGTTCTCGTTAGATCACCGAAGTCAAGCAGCATCGGGCGCGGTTAGTACTTGGTGGGTGACCACCTCGGAACACCGCGTGCTGTTGGCCATCTCGGGTGCGGTATCCCCGTGGTTTGCGCGCTAGATTTGCATGCTACCACAAATGCCGCCGTGTTCATGCGGAGTACGATCACGTTAAACATGTGGGTCCGTAAGTCCTTCCGAGAGGTTGGTGGTAGGGGAAGGAGGGTACGGTCCCTGTGGATGCCTCCCCCACTGGGTTCCGGTCTAAATTGGGTGGCACTTCCCGGCCGTCCATACAGTTACCTTACACCTTTCTGGTAGGTCGGACGGTCTGGGTCTCAACAACAACATATCTGAATATGTTTCATTTACATTTAAAATTGTGATGGTTTAAAGTTTTACAATATTTTAGTTGAATATTCAGAAACAATGAAATATTTTAAAATATTAAATATTTTAATTTCAATTGCTTTCATTTAAACTTAAACCGTTTGAACATTTCTACTTAAAAATATTTTTAAAATAATTTAAATTTTGATATTTTGGTTTTATAACTTTTAAATAATTTAAAAATATTTATGGAAGTCTAATGATTTCAAAATTTTAAATGCTACAGTTAATCTATATTTCTTTGGGTATAAATTAAAAAAAAAGTAATAACAATAATTTCGAAGGTTTATGCAAGGAAAAGCTTGTAAATCTGCCTCTTACGTTCTTATGTTTTAATTCCGACCACTAGTTGATTGTGTATAGGTTTTTTTTTTCGTGATATTTAACAACACATATTTTTCTTTAGAAACTTATTGTTAACGATCATTTAAACATAAGTTCCCACATGAAAATAAAACATTACTTTGGTATGATTAAAAAATAATACTAGTCATGAGTTTTAGCATGATGCCCATGACTCCACAAAGACATTTGTAAGGTACTACTAAGGTCGGGATGGTATGGCATGGCATGAAGGATAGAGAGTCTTTACTCTTCATGGTGTATGGGTAACATAGAATCAAGAGACCAAGGTTTGATACCCGGCAGTTTGTGATTTTCAAGTGGTAATAACTTAATGTTTTACATTTTAACTATTACTCCCCTGATAGACTAATTTAACGAACGAAAAGATGCATTTGTTTGCTTTTGAAATATTTATGTGCTTCGAAAACGGAGGTTGGTGAGCGTAGAGAGCAGAAAATAGAATCCCCTAAAAGTAAAATCTACTTAACGCCATAAACCCTTTTCACAATTATCTTATATGTTTTTCAAGAACAATTTATAAAGTTAGAAACTACAATATTATAGTTTCGATATCGATGGCAAGATCTACAGCCCAAGCTATAATCTAAAAAGCTCTATCTGAGTTTATCTGTCAAAACCACTTAACACTACTGTATCAGTGTCTCAAGCATCTGAGTTGCTAACTCGTTGGGTCCAAAACCCCAAGAACAAAACTTGGTCGATAAGAGTATGGAAGGGGGGGGGGGGTCGGCAGATTAAGAACCTACTATGAACATTCACACAAATACAGCACTTGAACCTCAAAAATTTGCCGCATTTGAGATATTAGTTTCCAGCTGCATCTGTCTATAAAATTTACGAAAAAACGGATCAGAACTATACTAGCTGCAGTTCGTTAACCATTCAATCAAGGATCTTCATAACAACTTCTTTTATAACTATCAAATGAATCTTAATTTTAACATAGAAGACAACGTCTTTAATAACTCAATGAAAAAACTGAAAGCGATGAAAAAGATATGCCTTGAAAGACATTTGAGATGTGTAAAAAAAAAGCTGATGACTGTGATCTCCTTATAGTTCTGCTTATTGGATATACCTTTACAACTGCTACTGCTTCCTCATACTACCAAGTCCTTTGTTCTTTCCTCTTAAAATCGATGCACAATTTCGTGCAAGAATTTTATTTCTACTCAAAAATGATATAATTTCAACATGAATATCGTGGCCAATCATCATCATCCATGGATTGACAACCCAGGGTAGGTCTTGACCTTTCTCTGAAGATTACCACAGGCATTCCTATTCAATGCTGTGACCCATACCACACCCATAACTTTAGGAAAACACTTCTGGAGTGGAATAAAGTTGACCTCTATAGAAGGAATTCTTCCAACACTTTTAACTAAAAAAAATTTTTCAATCATGTTTACCAAAAACATTCTGAACCGTGCATTGTTAAAAATTATTTTCTGTAATACAAAAGGACTGAAAATTAAAAGTTGCAGAAACCTTATTCTAAAATTGGCTAATTTCACTGCTGCTATTTTGGAGACAGATACCTATTATTTTTCACACCGATAGATAGCAACAGCGGGAATAGTGCATGACTTCAATTAAATTTCGCGCTTCGGAAACGCTCACACGTGTTTAGGGGGAAACTGCAGGAACTAGATGATGCAAAAGAACATTTGTGGTTTTATTGCTTTGGAAAATCATTGTTTAGTTGCAAATCGTGAGTACAACACAAGCAGACGTTTCTGAAAAATGCAATAAAAATGGCGCTTCCAGGAAGAAAAAGAATGTGAACAACTGGTGATGATATTATTCATATTCTCTCACGGTTCAGTGATTTTTGAAACTTTGCTGAAAAGCTAAAAATTTTGTACCACTATAAGACATTACCTTTGTAAAAACGTAACAGACGGTTAATAAATGTTATATAAGGAACAATTTTCTTTTATTACTAAACTGCCAATCCTAAAATACGAAGTGTTGAAACAAACTTAAGTATTCATCTTCTATGGTAACTTGAAAATTATTTTCGTGTTCATTTTCAAATATTAAATCAATTACATTAAAGAAAAAGAAGCTATACAATATAAATTTACATAATAATAATAAAAAAAAAATTATTATTTTTTATATATATTCAAACGAAGAAAATATTTTAATTCAAAATATTTAAAATTAATTATATTTATAATAATGGCATTATTCAAATGTAATTAAAAATCTGTGGAATAAAAAACGGACAACTTTTTGGAAATTTGGTCTTATAGAGTCCACGCCCAATTTTTTTTTTTTTTTTTAATATTAAGAGGACAAACTTGCTTTATTTAATTAAATAGAAGATAGAGTTTCAGCTAGTCCCCCCACCTCCCCCTCTCCGAATAAGAGATTTTGTGAAAATAGTTTTGGAGAGGGAAGAGAGCGAAGCAGGTGTACTTTAAGTGTGTCCAAAGCACATAATTTGCTTTTTTAAATATGTATTTTTTTATTGTTCAACTTTTTTACATTGATTATAACTCATATAATAATTTTAATTATTATGCTTTTAATTTTAATTCAATTTTAATTTTTAACTTATATTTAATTAGTTAATATATATATATATATATATATATATATATATATATATATATATATATATATATATACAGAGAGAGAGAGAAAAATATAATATTAATAATAACCAATTCCGAGTAATCATAAAATATTAAAATCACCAAAGCAGTCAAACCACGGCCACAGTGCCGATAATAGAAATGAACAGCACCAGCCCAATTTGGAAAATTAACCAGAATTAAATTCCTCTTCAGGTCTGAGCATCTAATTCTAATTAACCCAAACAAATGCCTGTTTCAGATTTGGCAATAGTAAGTTACAATAAATGCAAAAACTCAGACTACGGCCACTAAAAGAGGAATAATTGAAAATAATAAAAATAGGAAATCAAGTATTACCATGAGGCAGGAATCATCGAACACGTGTAAGTGTGACCAGCCGCAACAGAATGAAAAAATTCGAGAAACACTGGGAAGAAGATGACGAAATATATCATGTGAGGCAGAAGAAAAGGTTACATTGACCTTCCTAGACCCGCCCAGTGAGTTAGAGTGCGAGACAGGACAATTACCCATATAAAAAGAACAGAATATGAACATGAAGCATAGATGAAAATTCTTACTGAGCAAGTGATTCATAGAAGAAATGAATAAACGAGAATGCCACTAAAGCCATTATAAGGGGAGTTCAAATTGTAGTATCAAGCTGGCTAAAGTTATATATGTTTAGCGAAAATAAAATTCAAAACATTAAAGGTCAATGTATCTTATTTTCCGATTTTATTATTTTTCAAAATTTTCTAATTTATTTTATTATCATTCATTTTTATTTAACTATATAATTAATAAATAATTATAATTTTTTTTCCCACATGATTAGCCGCCATAATTGGGAAAGTTGCCTTGGATGTTATCGAGTGGTAGGTGATACACTGAGTTGATAATTTTAATTACGAATTTGGAAGGACATTATTAGTCGCTGTATTTAATAAAATGTGCTAATTTATAATTTTCATTACAAATTTTATTGATTCTAAGAACCTGGTTTGATATATTTCTAAACACTTATATATGCAAACAAGATTTAAAATGTTGAATTTTAAAATTATTTGTTTTATTATTAAAATTAAAATCTAGTCTTTTATCATATAAATTTATAGCCAGATTATAATATTGTAAATCTAAATTTAAATCTAAAAAGTTTGCAACATTAGAGTCATTATTACTTGCATTTAATTGTAAATTATTAGGATAAAAGTTAAATGCCATAGGATTATTATTATGGGATACACATAATATGTCATCTAAATATCTAAACATGTGCATATTATGCAACCCTGAATAAATGTTCTTTTCATAGAAGAATAAATGCAGATTAGCCAATAATTATGAGGCACACACCTCTTTGTGAGATACCAAACTGTTGCTTAAAAAAATAACCACCATGTTGAATATAATTCTCATATAGAGTGAAATTAAATAATTTTTTAAAATGAAAAGTTAAATATTTTAGGGTGATAATATATTTTTCAAAAATTTCTAAAATAATTCTATACAGATCATCCATATCAATATTATTAAACAAATCCTTAAAATCAAAAGTATAAATACTATGGATATTAGTAAGAGTTTTTAATTTCTTAACTAATTCAAAGCTGTTTATCACAATATGACAATTATTTGAGATATCGTCTGATAAAGAAACTTCATTTAAAATTTTTAATAATAATTTACCAGCATTAGTAATGTACTAGCCGAATACCCGTTGAAAATCAACGGTCTCGCAATAAGCAACCACTGAATAATGCAAATTTTATAATAACTCGCGTTTCACATATATTCGACAGATGGAATATTTTGGTGTGCAGAACCCCCTAAAGAAGAAAATATTGGGAAACTAAATTTGCGTATTTCTTCCTCTGTTTGTCTTGTGTTTTTTATCAGATTATTGGTCCCTCTATCACATTTAAAAGGAAGAGCACCAAATTTGAAGTCTCTATCTCATAGCGAAGCATGCTTTTCTATGCATTTCACCTTTCGAATATTTTAGTGCGGAGTGTCTACCCCCCTTAAATACACATTTTTGAAAAACTTTATTCTTTTTGTGATTTCCATCAAATGATTCGCCCATATACCAAATATCAAGCCTCTATCACGTTTTAAAAGGAGCATTTCTCCTTTATTCGAAAAATCGAACATATTAGTGTGCGCACCCCTGAAAGTAACAAATATTGGAAATCTGAAATTTCACACTTTCTTCCTTTCAAACTATCTACCCTTACACCAAATTTGATATTTCAATCTCACTCCGAAGCTTGGTTTTTTATCAATTCAATTTTCGAACGTTTTACTCTGGAGCACAACCTTAAACGAACATTTTTGAAAAACTGCATTCGTCTTGGGCGTTTTCGTCAAATTATTAGCCCATATACCAAATTTTAAGCCTCTATCAAATTTTAAAGGCGTCTTTTCTCATTTATTCGGTAAATCGAACGTTTTGGTGTGCGACACCCCCTTAAGTAGAAAATATTGGAAATCTGAAATTGCACACTTTCTTCCTTTCGAACGATTTACCCATACACCGAATTTGAAGTCTCTATCTCATCGCAAAGCATGCTTTCCTATCATTTCTCTTTTCGAACGTTTTGGTGTGCGGCACCCCCTTAAGTAGAAAATATTGGAAATCTGAAATTCCACACTTTATTTGTTTCATACGGTTTACCCATACTCCAAACTTGAAGTCTCAATCTCATCGCAAAGCATGCTCTCCTATCATATCACTTTTCGAACGTTTTGGTGTGCTGCACCCCCCCCCCCCCTTAAGGATAAAATATTGGAAATCTGAAATTGCACACTTTTTTCCTTTCGAGTGATTTACCCATATACCAAATTTGAAGTCTCTATCTCATCGCAAAGCATGCTTTCCCGTCATTTCACTTTTCGAACGTTTTGGTGTGGGGCACCCCCTCTATAGAACGTTTTCGAAAAATTCGATTTTTCCAGGGGGTTTTATCGAACGACCGACCCGTGTACCAAATTGCAAGTCTCTATCTATTCGGGAAGTGCCTAAAAAAAGCGTGACAGACAGACAGACGGACAGACAGACAGACAGACGGACACTTGGCAATTAGTATATACTAGCCGCATACCCGTTGAAAATCAACGGCCCCGCATTAAGCAACCCCTGAATAATGTAAATTTTTTAATAATTCGCGTTTCTTATTTATTCGACAAATCGAACATTTAGTTTTGAGGCACCCCCAAAAGTTCAAAATATCGGAAAACTGAAATTGCACATGTTCTTCCTTTCGAACTATCTACCTGTACACCAAATTTGAATTCTGTATCTTATTTCGAAGCATGTTTTTTTTATCAATTCACATTTCGAACGTTTTCCTCTGGAAAACCCCCTTAAACGAACATTTTTGAAAAATTATATTCGTTTTGGGTGTTTTCATCAAATGATTAGTCTATATTTAAAATTTTGAGCCTCTATCAAATTTTAAAGGGGCCGTTTCTCATTTATTCGGAAAATCGAACATTTTTGTGTGCGACACCCCCTTAAGTAGGAAATATTGGAAATCTGAAATTACACACTTTCTTCCTTTCTAACGGTTTACTATATACCAAATTTGAAGTTCCTATCTTATCGCAAAGCAGGCTTTCCTATCATTTCACTTTTCGAACGTTTTGGTGTGCGGCACCCCCTTGAGTAGAAAATATTGGAAATCTGAAAATGCACACTTTCTGCCTTTCGAACGATTTACCCATACACCAAATTTGAAGTCTCTACCTCATCGCAAAGCATGCTCTCCTATCATTTCACTTTTCGAACGTTTTGGTGTGCTGCACCCCCCCCCCCCCTTAAGTAGAAAATATTGGAAATCTGAAATTGCACACTTTCTTCATTTCGAACGATTTACCCATACACCAAATTTGAAGTCTCTATCTCATCGCAAAGCATGCTTTCCTGTCATTTCACTTTTCGAACGTTTTGGTGTGGGGCACTCCCTCTATAGAACGTTTTCGAAAAATTCGATTTTTCCAGGGGGTTTTATCGAACGACCGAGCCGTGTACCAAATTGCAAGTCTCTATCTATTCGGGAAGTGCCTAAAAAAAGCGTGACAGACAGACAGACGGACAGACAGACGGACACTTGGCAATTAGTATATATAATAGATGAATTATGCCCACTAGTAATAGTTCGAAAAGCTATATACAGGGAATTTCTGAAACTTGGGTATTAAACCAAGATATGGAATGTTATTACAACTATTTTTTAGATGGATTTATTTATATTTGGCTGATATTCTATTGGATAAGATTTTAAAATTATTATTATGTAAATTATAGATTTGACTATTAAGTAAGTGTGACTGGAGGGTACTTATATAGTAATATTTACAGATGAGTGAGTAGTTACTAGTAGCCTTATCGACATAAGTAATAACAAATTCATTTTCAGTTTCTTTAATATCCTTTAATTGAATTAAATTTATATGCATTTTTAATTTTCTGATTATATATATAGTGATTTAAGTATTGCTTTATTAAGACGCTCCAGGGTTTAAAAGCTTCTACAGGAATTTGATGTTTATAGCTGATTTCATAGATAAATTTATTTAAGGCAAAAATTAAATCTTTACCAACTGATTTATGTTTAAATTTAGTATATAAACTGTACTTAGCACCTAGTAACATCAGTGATCTCAGTGCATAACAATTAATAATATTTAGATTCCCCGTTATAATATGCCCATGGTGTTTATTTATGTAGTCCTTGTATTTACTAATAGACAGTGGCAGTAAGACTCTTTATCAAATTAATAATTTTTATTAATATCTATTGATTTGGCTATTTGATTATAATTGAAAATATATCGTCCTAGCGGTTTATCATATTTAAATGCAATTTCGGGATTTACATGTTTGACTGGAAAGAAATTGGAAACCGATTTTAAAAAATTATTTATCTTCAGATTATTTATGACAGAATTAGTGACATTCAGGGTACAATATTCGTTTATTTTAGTACTGTTTTGATTCGTCATTTAAATTTGAGTCAGTGACGTATAAATAAACATTAAGAATTTTACCTCTGGTAATAAGCAAATCATACAATAAATGTTTAAAATTAATGTTATCAAATGCAGTAGTAATGAAAAAGGTTATAAACCAAATTTGTTTGCTGTGTTTTAATTGCGAAAATCCAGTTTTTACATTGTTTCCAATCAAAAGTAATTTTGAAATTTACATGCTGCTGTAGGGTGGTATTTTTTAGATTATATAATGAGGGCAATTTTTTTATTATATTTATTTGTTCTTTTAGTTCTTTTTGATTTATTGTTAGATATGTTAAAGAAATTATATACATTAAGATCATTATGAGGATATTTAAAGGAGTTTTTAGCAATGTTATGATGATTAAATAATTGATTGAGTCCATATGGAAAAATAGTTTTGTGTGCACATATGAATTTATTTTCAAGGAACAATCTGTCATAATAATTTTTTTGAATATATAGAATACTAATTTCAATGTTGTCGAACCCATGTATAGAAAAATGTTCGTATTCGAATTTTGATTCATTAAGGGTAGTTGCATTATTTGAAATGTTTTTTATATGATTCCTGTGTACGTTAATTCGGAGGTGCAAAGGATTGCTGGTTTGGCCTATATATGACATATTACATATTTTACATACAATTTTGTAAATGCAATTATAATTTTTTCAGAAGGCTAGATTATTGCTACAATTGATCTGGATCAATTGATATATATGTTTTACAAACGATGGGTGCGAATGCATACATTTGCGATAATTGGACATATTTTTGTTACTAGCAGAAATAAGATGTGAAATAAAAGTTGTAAAAATTTAATTACTGCATAGAATCTATTCTATACTTAAAATAAAATTTACAACAGCTTAATTTATAAAACATATTACATATTTGAATTATTGTTACATGTTACACTTTAGAACGCATTATATCCAAATATATTTTTTTTAATAATTTTATAATTAATTTTGAAGTAATTAATTAATTTCATCCAAACAGGTTTTGTCCGGTTCTATATATATATATATATATTTCTATTTATTTGAATATTCTAATAAATATGAATTTCATTCGGATTAAAATATTTAAAATATTACCCATGTTATAAAAAAAATTGCACACAGCAAAACCAACTAATGATAATAATGGTGATTTCCATATTTAGACTGCGGGTACAAATGAAGCTTTTCTGTTTGACAAAAAGTATTAAAAATGGTATTAATTCATAAAATACATACTACGAGTATTTATTTTTGCCGTAAACTAGAAAATACAATACGCCCATGGTAGAAATTCATGTTTTAACGTAGTTGAGGAGTGGTGGGGGTGGTCTTCTATTATGAGTACTCCGTTAGTCAGGTCTTGAATCACAGAGTTGGCATAAGATGCCTATAGAGCATGAAAGTAAAAATAAGGAGTTAAAACTTGATATTAAGAAAATATCGTTTGAAACAATAATTCAGGTGGCGCTGGGATAAGATAAGTAGTCCTGCATTGTAGGCATTTCTATGACGAAAGGCCTAAAATATTGATTTAAACTATTCTTTCTCTAAAATTAAATTATTAGCGCAAAGCAAAGTAGAAATGAAACACTAAAATAATATTCCTACGTATTCAAAATTATTTTGCCTTTCAATTCAGTTTTATCTCCATATATTCTGTACTCTATTCTACAACTATGAAAAAACACTTCTTAATTATACTCATAGTTAGAGAACCTTTAATTTAAAAATAATCAAAAATACATATTCTAAATACCACGTCTTTCGTCTGTGTCAACTAACAATACCAGCTATACTTTACAAACACTAGCAACACCTAGCTATAATTCTCAATGCATTGTGGCATTTTCAAGCGTTTCATCCATAAGAGTTTATCTCACTTTTTCTAACTCTATGGCTTAGAGAAAGACATGATATTAGTACCTGGGGACATAAACTCCACCTCTGCTCAAAATATTTTCTTTGAAGGAATATAATCTATGTGTAGGGTTGGTTTATGAACAAGTGCCATACTAAGCGTGCTCTTAGACATTAATAATAGGGCGTCAAAAGTAGACAATAATTATAAAAGTCGTATATATTTTTAATAAATTCAAATCTTATTGAATTTAAATAAAGTTTTGATTTAAAATATGTAAATTCAGAGTTTATAATTATTCAAATACTATAGTTAATAAACATAATAAAGTGACACAATTTCAAAATAATTGTTTACAGTGGACTAGCTCTCCTTTCAATCCTGCTGACCCCCCCCCCCCCCCCTTGTCCGTTTTCGCTTGAGTTTCTTTTATTCATTTTTTTTCTGAGGCTTTTCTTTTTCTCGGGTAAAAAAAAATAAATACACTGTCGTGGAAAGCAGGTGAGAAAAAAAAGTTGCACTTTTCGGGGAAAATTAGAGGCGCTTAATAATAAATAAAAATAATAAAAATATTATTTATATTTATAAATTATATTTTATGTTAATTTATAAATCATATCAGATCTAAAATATATAATTTACAAAATATATAAAAAAATAATTTATATCTCATTCATTTATTATATTTTAATTCCATTTTACACACTAAAGCATAACTGCTCTATTTTTAATTTTTTATGCGAGCCTGTTTTAGGTAAAACAGTAACAGATAAATATGTAGCAAAATCAGATTTCTTTAACTTTCCAAAAAGATGGATCAAGTGTCACAATATAGCTCTTCTATGCAATATACCGAACAAGTTTCTACAGTTCCTAAATCATTTTAATTTTCAGGCCTTCATCTTCTTTCGGCATCAAGTGATCTGAAGAGTGAGCCTGCCTCGTGGAAAACAGTAGCAGATAAACATGTAACAAAATCAGATTTCTTTTTACGTTCCAAAAGATGGATCAAGTGTAACAATATAGCCCTTCTATGCAAAATATCGTACAAGTTTCTACAGTTCTTAAATCATTTTAATTTTTGGGCCTTAATCTTTTTCTGGCCTCAAGAGACCTTCATACGAGTATGCCTCAAGGGAAAACAGTAGTAGATAAAACATGCAACAAAATCAGATTTCTTTTACGTTCCAAAAAAAAAGGATCAAGTGTCAAAATATAGTTCTTCTATGCAAAATATAGAACAAATTTCTGCAGTTGCGAAATCATTTTAATTTTCGGGCCTTAATCTTTTTCTGGCCTCAAAAGACCTTTATGCGAGAATGCCTCAAGGAAAACAGTAGCAGATAAACATGCAACAAAATCAGATTTCTTTTACGTTCCAAAAGATGGATCAAGTGTCACAATATAGCTCTTTTATGCAAAATGCCACACAAGTTTCTACAGTTCCTAACCCATTTTAATTTTCAGTGCGAGGCGCACTCTTGATGGATGGGGAAATCTCCAGGATTTACCGGGGTGGAGTATTTAAGGGGGGTGGGTGGGGGCATCATAACTAAACTAAGTGCTGCACAGCCATTGTTATAATGAGAGCGTTTAATTCAGGGGCATTGTGTGCAGATAGCAAGCTCGAGCAATTAGCTAAATAACAGTGGTGGACAGACAGTGCGATAATAAAAGGCTTTTTAAGATAAAATGTTTTTTCATTAAGCACATTATGCATTGGGGAAGTTCCTACAGTAAATAATTCATAGGTAACTTTGTTGCATTTATAAATTCCATGAAACAAACATTGAATAATTTTCTGGGCGAGCGACTTGGGTCGGTTTTTCTCACTTAGCAAATAGAGTCCAGTAAAATGATGAATGGTTGACAGTGGCCTATCCAGAAATTTTCCACTGGCGATGCCAAATATTTTAATTAAAATCACTAATTCCTAATAATTATATTATTCGTGGTGAGTTAATACCCAATAGAAATTAATAGATGCACTAATAATTACTTGCATTAATGTATTAATAATAAAACTGGAACACAGATCAAATGTCAAGGAGACGCAAGTAACTACAGGTAAGTAGAGTTACAGGTAAGTAGAATGCAGACTTGGCATATTTAGATACCCAATAAAACATAGTTTAATTATTATTTTTGCATTCATATGTATGCTACAAAATCTAAATTTGTTTTCTTGTTAGCTGTATATACGAGTCGTAATCACACACACACACCTCACCTTCCCGGCCGTCCAACTAGTTACTCTAAGTCCTCAGGACGAGTCGGACGGTCTGGGTCTTCAACACACACACCTCAAAAGCGTCTTCCCGGCCGTCCAACTAGTTACTCTAAGTCCTCTGGACGAGTCGGACGGTCTGGGTCTTCAACACCTCAAAAGCGTTCGATTCCAGTTCAGGGATTCGCGAAACCTGCTCTTCTGTCGCAAACTCGAATTCGGGCGGGAAAGCCCAGTGATTAGAGAACGAGGATTGCACTCGGAGGACCCGAGTTTGATTTCTGGATCTACATAAACTGTTCCCGTGAAGTACGGACACATTAAATATATGAGTCTAAAAGTGCTTCCAAAAGATTGGTGGTAGAGGAATAAGAGTAAAGTCTTTATAGATGCTTCCCCCACTGGTTTCCGGTTTAAATAGGGTGGTACTTCCCGGTCGTCCAAACAGATCGGGTAGGTCGGACGGTCTGGGTCGAAAGAAAGAAAAATTGAATTCAAATTTTTGACCTTGTCACATTACACTCCCTGCCCATTCCATTATGTAGGGAAAACAATAATCGGCTAAATACATTTCGAGAGAGTACTTCAACTTTCAATGCACATGAAATTTACTTAATTTTTCAATGTACATTACTTCAACTTTCAATGCACATGGAATTTACTTAAACTTTCAAGGTACATTACTTCAACTTTCAGTGCACATGAAATATTCTTAAACTTTCAATGTACATTACTTCAACTTTCAATGCACATGAAATTTACTTAAACTTTCAAAGTACATTAATTTAACTTTCAATGCATATGAAATTTACTTAAACTTCCAATGTACATTACTTCAACTTTCAGTGAACATGAAATTTACTTAAACTTTCAATGTACATTATTTCAACTTTCAATGCATATGAAATTCACTTAAACTTCCAATGTACATTACTTCAACTTCCAATGAACATGAAATTCACTTCAACTTCAAATGTACAAGACTATTGATCATTCTACAGAAGCAGTAATACAGCGAATACAATTTTAGGTCTTCTACATTCGTTATAATAAGAGGGTTTGTTATTAGTTTCAAGGAACACCATTTTATCGGTGCCTGAAGACGAAACATTCACACGTGTTCGTCTCTGTGATGCTTTCAAATGAAGTTCAACGTTTCTTTAATTATTCTAATGGATGCAGAGAGGCAACAAACACGGTCGCTGCGATCCTAGTTTAGAAGTATCACTAATTCATCACCTACGCCTTCTTTCCTCCACACATCATTCAAATTCTCTACATTGTATCTCTCCACAATAACCGGAAAAGTCGTCGGCCCAGAAAAACATTTCCGACAGCAAGAGACAAGGGGAATGGTAAAAAAGAAAACAAGGTCCAACCCTTTACTTCCAAATGATACTATTTTGCATCATTACCGACAACATTTTACGCCAAAGGAAGCAGACAAAAAAAAAGCATGGAAAATGATTCCCAACAAAGACTCCTGTTTAATATTCACCTCTAATTAATGCACGAAAAAGCATCATTACTGCTTAGAGGAGTAGTCGTTTTGGGGCCGACAGCGCTATTAGGAAAGGGGCACCGTTTCCCAGGGCTCGCCTAGGCGGGGCTAGACGCTACTTGGCCCCGCCATTAATTTTAGCCCTGACTTCAGACTTTCTTCCGATGTCACATTTATCAAACGAGGCTGCAGACTCATTGGCTTCGGCTTACAGTCTAATCCTGGACACGCCAAACGATAGTTTTCTTTTTACTTCCCCGATAATGCATAGAATATGCATAGGGGAAGTATTATAATGGGGAAGTACATAAATATTCAAATGCGAAAATTCGCTGGATTGGTAGATTTTGTGCGTCCTAGACCACAAATCAACTATTTTTAACGCGAGTGTCTGTAAGTGCAATCTATATATTTACAGGCCTGCAGAAGCTAAATTATATCCATTAAAGGTATTCACTAGGGGTCTGACAGTCCTGCGCGGGTATGGTTTGACTTGACCCGCACCCGTAACAAGGAAAATTGTCGACCAGAAACTCAATCCACATCTGCAATAAAGAAATTTGAGACCCGCAACTTGACCGGAATCCGCAAAGTGCGACTCGAAAACGCTGCAATACCCGCCATGGTACTGGATTTCAAAACTCTATTCAGAAGTTTTTAATTTTTAATGCACACTCACAATTTTCTGTTATTTGCCGTATGTAACCACTGTTATAAAGCATTTATTCAGTTATGCTAAAATGTGACAAGGTATAGCTCTTAAAAGCAATTTTTGCGGACAGGGTCGTAACCATCACCGCAGCCCAGAAACACAACCCGCAACTTCAAACAAAGAAAACCAGACCCTAAACGCTGGCCTGATGCAGGCAGGACTCTAGTGCACACATCTTGGCCCACAGCCTGGACTCTGGTCTGCACATCCTGGCCCACAGGCAGGACTCTGGTCTGCACATCCTGGCCCACAGGCAGGACTCTGGTCTGCACATCCTGGCCCACAGGCAGGACTCTGGTCTGCACATCCTGGCCCACAGGCAGGACTCTGGTCTGCACATCCTGGCCCACAGGCAGGACTCTGGTCTGCACATCCTGGCCCACAGGCAGGACTCTGGTCTGCACATCCTGGCCCACAGGCAGGACTCTGGTCTGCACATCCTGGCCCACAGGCAGGACTCTGGTCTGCACATCCTGACCCACAGGCAGGACTCTGGTCTGCACATCCTGACCCACAGGCAGGACTCTGGTCTGCACATCCTGACCCACAGGCAGGACTCTGGTCTGCACATCCTGACCCACAGGCAGGACTCTGGTCTGCACATCCTGACCCACAGGCAGGACTCTGGTCTGCACATCCTGGCCCACAGGCAGGACTTTGGTCTGCACATACTGGCCCACAGGCAGGACGCTGGTCTGCACATACTGGCCCACAGGCAGGACTCTGGTCTACACACCCTGGTCCACAGGCAGGAATCTCGTCTACACATCCTGGCCCCAGGCAGAATTCTCGTCTACACATACTGGCTCACAGGCAGGACTCTGGTCTACACATTCCGGCCCACAGGCAGGACTCTGGTTTACACATCCTGGCCCACAGGCAGGACTCTGGTCTACAGATCCTGGTCCACAGTCAGGAATCTCGTCTACACATCCTGGCCCCAGGCAGAATTCTCGTCTACACATACTGGCTCACAGGCAGGACTCTGGTCTACACATTCCGGCCCACAGGCAGGACTCTGGTTTACACATCCTGGCCCACAGGCAGGACTCTCGTCTACACATACTGGCCCACAGGCAGGACCCTCGTCTACACATCCTGGCCCACAGGCAGGACTCTCGTCTACACATCCTGGCTCACAGGCAGGACTCTCGTCTACACATCCTGGCCCACAGGCAGGAATCTCGTCTACACATCCTGGTCCCAGGCAGGACTCTCGTCTACACATCCTGGCCCCAGGCAGGTCTCTGGTCTACACATCCTATTCCATAGGCAGGACTCTCGTCTACACATCCTGGCCTACAGGCACGATTCTGGTCTACACATCCTGGCCTCAGGCAGGATTCTGGGTTGCACACCTTGTTCCACAGGCAGACTCAAACTGGTGGATTTCTCTTAGATGATTTCGGGCCGTTCCAGACTAAGAAGTTTTAAAAATTCTGGTGGGATCTGGCCAGAAGTACTATGGGAAAGTGTAAATTTAATAACGCTTTTTAATCAACTTTTATTTCTATTGCAAGAAAAACAAATCTACAAATTCATGCATTAGACATATATTTGAATAAATATGACCGCGGGATAGACTTGAACCGGAATCCGGCACTCGTCTACACTCGTCGGCACTCGTCTGCTGGGCCAAATAAGTCTGATCTTTCGGCTCGTGCAGACCTGTAGTATTCACTCCAGTACATAAAATATCCATCCGTTTTGAATAAAATTTGGCAATCTGTCTAGAGCGACTTCATGCCAGTGTCGTAGTCGCATGGGGGGGGGGGGGGGGGTTAGAAGTGACAACCGCCATTGGCCGAATAATTACTTTGGTTCTCCCTTGTGTCGACATTGGCTAAAAGATATCTACACTGTATACCCCCATTCCATTCGATAGTCAACTCCCCCTAAGAGACTAAAACTCATTTTCTTTTTCTTTCATAATGGAAAATTTAACTGTCCAAAATTATATGAATACTTAGACAGAGGTACTGTATCAGGTCTCGAAAAGTACTAGAGCCAATACTTATTTAAAATTACATTGAATTTGCGGTTTTAATTCAATTATCACTTTCATTTGGCAACTGGACCTATTTTTAAACAGCGGCGAGGCAAAAAAAAAAAAAAAAAAAAAAAAAAAAAAAAAAAAAATCCCGAGATCGGTTAATCTTAGAGTGGGGCGGCTGGTTGTATTCTTTTCTTCGTAAAAACAAGCAATATAATTAATACATTTAAACATATTTAGTTTTTTTATTTTGACGATTTTTAAGATACCATTTCGAAAAATAAAAATAAATAAATAAATAGACAGGTTTCATTTCTTTCAATCGTACCTAAACCTAATCAGTTCCAGGGGTAACCTACGATAGACTTACGTACTAAATTTTGTGATATTTCGTCAAATAGTTTCTGAGTTAGAATGTATACATACATCAAACAGACACACACACAGACGCCACGTTAAAATTGGTTTTTCGTAAAGGTTTGCTAGAAACGAGCCCATCGAAAATTTGCGTTCCGATTTTCATTACGATTCCAATACTTTCTCTATACATTACCATGCATTGTAGGAAAAGTAAAAATCTGAAGTCAGCACATTACTTTCTCTAAAGACTCCAGATTTTTCTAATTTTTTTTTATTATTATTATTATTTTTATATCCAATTTGCAGTTTTCTTTGTTGTCAACGTAGAAAACCAGCATCAACATATTTAGTATTTTATTTTATATTTTGACAATTTTTGCGAACTATTTCGCAACAATAGGTAAGTTCTGGATTTCTGAATCGTAACAAAATCTAATCAACAGCAGATTAACCTATGAGTGAGTTATCTACCTATATATATATATATATATATATATATATATATATATATATATATATATATATATATATATATATATATATATCAACGAATGGATTTTAACTGCCGTGAAAAACATCGTCAGCTCATCAAAATACAAAAAACCTTAACGTTTCGTGAAAGATTCATCCTGACGTAATGAGTATAGCTTTATTCGTGTTGCCGTTAAAAATAAGATATAAAATAAGCATTTAATTAACATATTTCAATATATTTATATACTTTGTTTTATATTTCAAATTTTGATACCATTGCAGGCCATTTCGGGGGAAAAAATGCATTTTATTTTATGATTTGTACTACAATTTAATCAGCACCAGGTTAATCAACTGCTAACTTACCTACCAAATTGTATGAAATTTGGTGAATTACGATTTGAGTTAGAGGAGTGGTACGTACATTGCAGAACCCCCACCCCCACACACAGAAACGTCTCATTAAAAATGTTTTTTCGCGTTCTAAAGTGCCTGGCTCTCGTATTCTAGCGTGCCTAAAATACGATAGCCCTGCTCTAGCTCTGTTGAAAACTAGAGTTCCGATTTTCGACAGGATACCAATACTTTCCCTATATACATTACAATATATCGTAGAAAAAGTAAAACGTTGTCAATGTCTTGTGTAATCAATTGACACATTTATAATCTTCCACAAAACTCTACTTATAAAAAGCTTTCCAAACATTAAAAAAAAACATCCTCGTATTAATTAATGTCTCCCTCTCATTCAGGGTTTCGGTCGTCTGGGGGAGCCAATGACGTCTACGTTACAGATTGAGGCTGCTGCCCAATGAACGTCTAAGAGCAGGTTCTTTACCCTTGGCAGTATGGGGAATGGGCAGGGCAACGACCTCTCGCATGCACCAGTGGCCCCAAGCTTAGGGGGTGGGCCAAAATAGGAAGGAAAAACAACCTATCTTCAGGCAAGACGCGAAGAGATAGTTTAGAAGACAGATCATTGGGTGCTTTTTTATCGACTCATATCAAATAAAAACGAGTAATAAGTAAGAAAATAATAAGTTAAAATATCGTAGTCTCGGGAGACACGATGCTCAGGGTTACAAAAAAGAATTATTGTATTTCAAAGAATTCAATTTCGCCTTTGAATAATAATGGTATAGCTGACCTCGTATTACAAGGTTTATTCATGCATAAAGTATCAGCATATTGCTATTTTACTATATTAACTGAGTATCGGGGCAAAATTATATGACAATTAAATAAAACGCTTATATAGTAGAATACTTTCGTTAATTTAGAAATATAAAATTAAAAGCTAATTTAAATAAATGCATATTTGGGGTTTGCACTGATGGTGGGGAAACGTATTATAAGGTTCGTTCATGCATTGAATATCAGCATATTAGTATACTAACTAAGTATCGGAGCAAAATTATATTGAAATTAAATAAGACGTCTATATAGTAGCATATTGTTTATTAATTTAGAAATGTAAAATTAAAAGTGGTGGGGCTGTGCCTCGGCTGCTCTTCGTAACAACCGAGTATCCAGTGGCGAAGCTACATACATCTTTTAAGGGATGTCTATCTTGGGTATCACACTCAAAACCAGTGGCGTATCTAGAAATTTTACATGGAGAGTACTAGTGACATCTTGCTGAGCCAACTATTCCAATAATTAACGGTTATTATTAGGTGAATGTCGATAAATTATTGCAGTGATTAATTATTAATATACCTTATAAGCAGGTTTGAAAGGTATGCTCAGATTCATGGCTATTTTTAAAGGTCTCCAGAACAGAAAGTTGTCAAAAAATTTAATTTTTTAACATTAAAAAAGTTAGAATATTGTAGTATTAAATGGCATAAATACTTACTTTAACAAGTTAAACATTAAAAACTTGGATTTCTGATACTATATAATAACAAAACTCTAAAACTTCGTTTTCTCAGTTCGTGAAAAGTTTGTTTACATTGATATAATCTGAGAAATATTTGAGTAAGCTACATAGGCGCCCATAGAATTTTTTTCAGAAGAAATGGGGGGGGGGGGGGAATTCAAGGACACAAGGTACAATATTCACTAACTTAATACCTGCTTTTGTGATCTTGAACGTGGACATATATAATATTAAGTACAGTCTTTTACGGCAATGGTCCTCCCTTATGAGCGTTCATGGCAAGCTAGAACTATGAAATTCGAGACAAATTTAATTTTAATTTATCCATGAAATTATAGATTTTAAATATATGCTGTTTAATACATAAGTCATTCATATAAAAAGGGTTTTCATTAAAGCATTTTTTAATATTTTTTTCTTATCAATATATTAAACTATTTTTAAGACAAATTAAAGATTATGCTTTTGTCCAATAAAAATATCTTTCTTATAAATAGGATGAATTCAAATTTATATAAAATTTAAAAATTTCAATGTTTTATATTTAAAATATTTTTTTATATTTCAATTCCTTTTTATATATTTTACATAGCACATTTACACTCAATCAAAGAAAAACATTTGTGTAAGCATATTTGTATGAAACTATTCGTAAATAAGACAAATAAAATATTCTTTCCCAAACCCTTTTTTAAATTGATCGAAACTTACACGATCCCAGTGAAACATAAGAAGGGTACAAGATCTAAATTAAACAAGAAAGATCAATCATACATAAAGCATTGATTATGAAACACTTTCCAACTGCAATGCAATTTCATTTAAGCATCTCTAAAATGCGATACATTCGGAGATAATATTTTTTAAATTATCACAATATTACAATAATTTATTATATTTGAAAACTTCATCGAAAAAAATGAACTTTATTCAAATGACGTCATTGAAATATAACTCGCCTAGCTCTTTATGAAAAAGCAGTAAAAATTTCATTCATAAACTTTCATTCTATTCCTTCGATTCATCACAATACTACAATAATTTATTTTACTTAGAAACTTAAAACCATGGAGGTAAAAGTAATTTAACTCTTCATCGAAAAAGTCTGCTATAAAATTGTCTGTTCTTTATGTAAAATCAATGACTGATTCATTCATATTAACTATATTGCAGACTCCAGAGATAAATAATTTTGCATTAAAGAAATTCAGCAGTAACTCATCTTACAGATTGGTGTGTTTACAATCTCCATAAGTGAAAATTAGGCTTCGTTGTAGAAATAATCAAAGTTTGATGATCATTTAAACTCACATATATTGTAAATGCATTGTTTTAGAATATAGATGTACAGTAATTAAGCAAAAATAAAGATGTTTTAGGACGGATACAACACTAAATATAAATTAAAAAGAATTTTAGAAATCACGATTTTGACATAAGATGGATGCCATATTTTATCTTGAGTCGGGTCACGTGATCTCTTCATATAATGGTTATGTGATCGCTTCATATAATGGGTGTAATTATTATTTTTTTTTTTATTTTAAAAACTACAGAACATATTTTTCTGAAATTTTTTTATATTTTTTGTGGTTTGGATATTTCCTAAAACTTTGGAAGAAATTTGTGAATTTTAAATTTGCTTAAAAAATTCGGCCCCATAGGGTTCAATGTATTTCATTTTTTTCAACTCGGGTTTAATCCAAAACTGATTGGGTAATATTATTCATTTATATTCCCATAGGTCCCACAAACCATCTTAAACAACATACTAAAATTTCATTTTGATAAAGTCATTTTTACGGCAGTTATCGTGCTAACAGACAGACAGAATGAACAAAGTGATAAACACTATTCAACTAAGTTGTAAAGTGTTAAAAAGTGGAAAATAAAGTGGAATGAAATAATAAAGAGCAAGCAATTGATATAATTTTAGGTCTTAAATATTAATTTATCAAATCAGTCTTTTCATGTGATCTTAATTTTTTCTTTTTTTTTTAACAGAACATTTCGAACATTGCATTCGATATGATCTGTTCTTATTAGAAAATAAAGTAGCATTTGAATGGCAGAATTAAATGCATTTTTATTACAAAAACATATTTCAACGATTGGCAGGGTGTGTGTGTGTGTGTGAAAATGCAATCCTTTTAATTTTCTACCTCTATAAATTATTGTTAAAAATATTTTTGATATAAACACTTCGAATCACAACATTTTGTTCTTTTAATTTAATTGCATTCATTAATTAAATTTTTGAAGTATAGACAATGAATCCTTTAAAATATGCTTTCAAGGGGTGTGTGTGTGTTTGTGAAATGCAATCCTTTTAATTTTCTACCTCGATAAATCATAAGGTGAAAAATGTTTATGATATAAGTATCTCGAATCACAAAATTTTGTTCTTTTAATTTAATTACATTTATTTATTCAATTTTTAAGGACAGACAATGAATCCTTTAAAATATCTTTTCAAGGGGGGGGAGGGGGGTGTTTGTGAAATGCAATCCTTTTAATTTTCTACCTCCATAAATTATAAGGTTAAAAATATTTTTGATATAAGTATCTCGAATCCCAAACCGAATCCCAACTCGAATCCCAGCAGGGCCGCCCATATAATTTGCGGGCTCTCCTATAAATGTTTTACAAGCCTCCCTCCATGTTTGATTTTTTCCTCTTCGTGAATATTTCTTGTCTTCCCCTTCTTCAGACAAAATAAATAAATAAAGAGACACTCCACTCCTGCTTGAGTGGTGTCCATCTCCCCCCCCCCCCCCCCCTCCGGCGGCCGTATTTACAGGCATCCCATACTGGTGCCCATGATTTAATCTGTACATTTATTCCAAATAGGTGAAATTCACAAAAAAATGCAGAAATTATTTTTTCAATAAAAGAGACTAGAAATTTTTCACAGAACTATGCATGGCTGTGATTGGTAAATTTGGTAAATTGTGAATAAATAATTAATTTGAAGTATTCATTTTTTGATCCGTATCAATTATCAATAACCATTACAATGAGCGTAACTGCTGCTGGCGAGAATACAAATTCAGTATATTTTCTTAATACCAGCAAGAATGAAAATTGGCAATTGCTTACATAGCGATACCAAATTTGCATGCCTGTTTCTATCAAGGAAATACAAATCTCTTTTTTATTACTAACTATGTATAATTAATAATTCCTAATAATTATATTTTGCACCCCTGCGAACATTCATTTTTGATTAAGTCACTGACGTCCAATAAACAACATTGATCAGATTTACAAACATTTATTTGCCTTCATAAAACAAGAAATAGACTATGAGAAAATCTTGCGCTACAGTTGATGGTTGAAACCCTAACCTCTCGTCTTATCCAAGCTTCATCTTCTCCACGTGCAAAGAATGAGTTAAAGGCGGGAAAAGGGGGCACCAGAAGCAGAAGATCAACTCAACCAGTGAAGAAGAGAGGGGGGGGGGGGGACTGATGCTACACGTGATCGGTGGGAGTCGAGGTAAGTGACCGTTCGGCAGACAAGAAGTGTGAACAACCCTTTTCTTACATCTACCTGATGGAAAGGAGTTGCCATAAGAGGATTGTTGGACCTACCTATATGTGAAGATTCTTGCCGCTGCTGGAAACAAAATTCCAATTATATATACAAAAGTGAGCTCGATTGTTGTCGTGTTCGGATTTTACGAAAAAAATTGTAATTTTGTGAAAAGTTTAAAGAGTGCGGAAGGGAAAAATTTAAATAAATTCACTTTACTTTGTGTAAAGCTAACTTGACAGAAGAGGGGTATATACAAAAAACGTATCACTTGTCTGAAGATTTATACCATTGTTGGAAGCAAAATTCCAATTATATACAGAAGTGAGCTCAAGATTGTTTTCGTGTCTAAGTTTTGCGAAAAAAAAAAATCTGATGTGGGCAGCACATGACTTTCGCTGCAGACTCATATTCACGTTCTCTTTATTTTTTAAATAATTCATTAAATTCAGTTTCAAAAAACAGACATAATTAATTTAAATTACACTGAATTAGAACTTTTAATTCAATTTTCGTTTTTATTTGGTAACTGGACTTAACTTTAAGGTGGCGTAGCGAAAATGAGAAAAAAAAAAAAAAAAAACCCTCGAGAACGGCTAGTCCTGTAGTAATGGAGTTGGTCTTATTCTTTTCGTTGTAAAAAATTACGTATAAAATAAGCATTTAATTGGTATATTTGAGCATACATAGTTTTTTATTTTTAGATTTAATGATTTTTGGGGGCCATTTCACAGGTTCTTCTATCCGAATCATACCAAAGTCTAACCAACACCAGGTTAACTTACAAGTGATTTAGTTACGAAATTTTGTAAAATTTGGTCACTTAGTTTTCAGCTGGAGTGAATATAAGCAATTTTTGCGGGCCATTTCGCCCAAAAAAAAGGCAAATTCCTTTATCCCGAATCATACCAAAATCTAATCAGTACCAGGGTCACCCACGAGGAACGCACCTACCAATTTTTATGAAATTCGGTCCATTAGTTTTTCAGTTAGAATGGATACAAAATCTGCACATACATACACACACACACACAGAGACGTCACGCTAAAAATAGCTTTTTCGTGTTCTAGAGGTCACGAAACGTGTAGATCTGTCGAAAATTCGAATTGCAATTTTCGACATGATTCCGATACTTTCCCTAAACATTGCCATGTATTGCAGGGAAAGTAATTATAATTTTGTGAAAAGTTTAACGAGTGCGGCAGGAAAGAAGTTAAATAAATTCCCTTTATTTCGTATAAAGTTGTAACAGCAGAGAGGTAGGTATATAAAAAATCTGATGTGGGCAGCACATGAATTTCCCTGCAGACTTAAACTCATTTTCTCGTAATTTTATTAATAATTCATTAAATAAACTTTAAATGCACTAAATAACACTCAATCCTATTTGTAATTACACTGAATTTACACTTTTAATTCAGTTTCCGTTTTCATTTGGTAACTGGGCGTGTTTTCAAATCCTGAGAAGAACTTAAATAAACTAAGAAAAGAACTTAAATATCTCAAGAACGGCTAATCCTAGATTAATGAGGTCGGTCTTATTCTTTTCATCTTCAAAAATTATGTATAGAACAAGCATTTATTTGATATATTTCAGCATACGTAGCTTTTATTCAATATACCGGAGTCTTTTATCTTAGATTTTGATGATTTTTGCGGGCCATTTCGCAAAAAAGGCAAGTTCTTTCTTATCGAATCGTACCAAAATCTAATTAGCACCAGGGTATAACCCACAAGTGATTTATCAACCGAATTTTGTGAAATTTGATAAATTAGTTTTCAGCTGGAGTGGATAGAGGCAATTTTTGCGGGCCATTTAGCAAAACAGGCAAGTCCTTTTTATCCCAAATCGTACCAAAATCTAATCAGCAGCAGGGTCCACCACATGTCACATACCTACCAAATTTTATAAATTTCGGTTCATTAGCTTTTAAGAGAGTGGATACATACAATGCACAGACACATAGACGTCACGCTAAAAAATAAGAAAGATCAATCATGCTTAAAGCATTGATTAAGAAACACTTTCCAACTTCAATGCAATTTTATTTAAACATGTCTAAAATGCAATACATTCCTCGGTAATATTTTAAAACTTATCACAATACTACATTAATTTATTATATTTGAAAACTTAAACCTTCATCGAAAAAAATGAACTTCATTCAAATGACGACATTGAAATATAAATTGTCTGGTTTAAACATCTCTAAAATGTGATACATTCCTCGGTAATAATTTTAGAATTATCATAATACTACGATAATTTATTATACTTGAAAACTTCATCGAAAACAACTGAAATTCATTCAAATGACGTCATAGAAAAAATAACACGCCTGGCTCTCTCTATAAAAGCAGCATTTAATTCATAAATAATTTCCCATTCATGTCATTCATCACAATACTATATCAATTTATTTAATTTAAAAATTAAGACCATGGAGCTACAAGTAATCAAACTCTATGCGTAAAACTTCATCGAAAAAAATCGTCCTTCTGTTTGTAAAATCAATGAATATTTCATTCATATCAGCTACGCAGACTCCATGTTTTGTGTTAAAGAAATACAGCAATTGTAATACAACTCATTCTACATATTTTGCTGTTTACATTTTACATAGGTGAAAAATAGGCTTCGTTGTAGAAATAATCAAATTTGGATGAGCATTTAAACTCAAATATATTGTAATTGCGTTGTTTCAGTATGTAGATGCACAGAATTTAAGCAAAAATAAAGTCGTTTTAGGACGGATACAACATTCAATATGAATTAAAAAGAACTTTAAAAATCACGATTTTGAGACAAGATGGATGCCATATATCATTTTGAAGTGGGTCACGTGATCTTTTCATATCATGGTCACGTGATCGCTTCATATAAGAGGTGTTATTATTATTTTAATTTTTATTTAAAAAACTACTGAATATATTTCGCTGAATTTTTTTTTTATATATTTTATGGAACAATTTGAATATTACCTGAAATTTTCGAAGCAATTTGTGAATTTTAAATCCGCTTAAAAAATGTTTGAAAAATTAGGTCCAATAGGGCTCAATGTATTTCATTTTTTCAACCCGGGTTCAATCCAAAACTAATTGGGTGATATTATTCATTTATATTCCCATAGGTTCTACAGACCGTCTGAACAACATACTAAAATTTCATTTTGATTAAGTCATTTTTACGGCAGTTATCGTGCTAACGGACGGACAGACAGACAGACAGACAGAATGAACAAAGTCATAAACACTTTTCAACTTTGTTGTAAAGTGTTAAAAACTAAAATTTTGTTTAATATCACGATAGTGAGCTTAAATGAATCGATTTCTAAAATGCATTTTGCAGACTCTCCAGAAGAAAAAAAAACATGTATCATGTAATTGTAAAAATATTATGTGTACAATCTATGACTTTCTTTAGAGTGACAAATATCGATAATGTGGGAAAACATTAACACAAATAAGGATTTCTATTTCTTGGGACTGAATCTTCCTGATATTCAATTGTTCAATCACTGATAAAAAAAGACAATCCAAATTTTTCCGTGGCTTCCCGTGGAAAAGTGGAATTTTAATATCTAAAGAGCGGCTCAGGATTTTAAACAGTAGTATCAATTAATTTCTGGTTAAAATATTTTTAGAATTCATTATTTTACTTAAACAGCGATCATAGATAATTTTATATTGGGAAACAATAACACAAATACGATTTTTAACACTTTACAACAAAGTTGAAAAGTGTTTATGACTTTGTTCATTCTGTCTGTCTGTCTGTCCGTTAGCACGATAACTGCCGTAAAAATGACTTAATCAAAATGAAATTTTAGTATGTTGTTCAGACGGTCTATAGGACCTATGGGAATATAAATGAATAATATCACCCAATTAGTTTTGGATTGAACCCGGGTTGAAAAAATGGAATACATTGAGCCCTATGGGACCTAATTTTTCAAGCATTTTTTAAGCGGATTTAAAATTCACAAATTGCTTCGAAAATTTTAGGCAATATTCAAATTGTTCCATAAAATATATAAAAAAAAATTCAGCGAAATATATTCAGTAGTTTTTTAAATAAAAATTAAAATAATAATAACACCTCGTATATGAAGCGATCACGTGTCCATGATATGAAACGAGCACATGACCCACTTCAAAATGATATATGGCATCCATCTTGTCTCCAAATCGTGATTTTTAAAGTTCTTTTTAATTCATATTGAGTGTTGTATCCGCCCTAAAACTACTTTATTTTTCCCTAAATTCTGTTCATCTACATACTTTAACAACGCAATGACAATATATTTCAGTTTAAATGCTCATCCAAATTTGATTATTTCTACTATTAAGCCTATTTTTCACCTATGTAAAATGTAAACAGCAAAATATGTAGAATGAGTTGTATTAGAATCGCTGTAATTCTTTAACACAAAATCATTTAGTCCATGGAGTCTGCATGGCTGATATGAATGAAATATTCATTGATTTTAGAAAGAGAAGGACGATAATTTTCGATGAAGTTTTACGCATAGAGTTTTACTTACTTGTAGTTCCATGGTCTTAATTTTTAAATAATATAAATTATTATAGTATTGTGATGAATGGCATGAATGGGGGAATTATTTATGAATGAAATGTTGCTTTTATAGAAAGAGCCAGGCGTGTTATTTTTTTATGACGTCATTTGAATGAATTTCAGTTGTTTTCGATAAAGTTTTCAAATATAATAAATTATCGTAGTATTATGATAATTCTAAAATTATTACCGAGGAATGTATCACATTTTAGAGATGTTTCAACCAGGCAATTTATATTTTAATGCCGTCATTTGAATGAAGTTAATCTTTTTCGATGAAGGTTTAAGGTTTCAAATATAATAAATTAATGTAGTATTGTGATAAGTTTTAAAATATTACCGAGGAATGTATTACATTTTAGACATGTTTAAATAAAATTGCATTGAAGTTGGAAAGTGTTTCATAATCAATGCTTTAAGCATGATTGATCTTTCTTGTTTTTTTTTAATTTAGCATCTAAATATATATTCAGTTTTATGTTTGAGAAATTTAAAAAAACTGTTCCAAATATTTAGAGTCTTACATAGATCCAATCTCAGAAAATTGGGCTTTTTAACACTTTACAACAAAGTTGAAAAGTGTTTATGACTGTTCATTCTGTCTACCTGTCTGTCTGCCCGTTAGCACGATAATTGCCGTAAAAATGACTGTATCAAAATGAAATTTTAGTATGTTGTTCAGACGGTCTGTGGGACCTATGGGAATATAAATGAATAACATCACCCAATTAGTTTTGGGTTGAACCCGGGTTGAAAAAATGAAATACATTAAACCCTATGGGACCTAATTTTTCAAACATTTTTTAAACCCTATGGGACCAAATTTTTCAAACATTTTTTAAGCAGATTTAAAATTCACAAATTACTTCGAAAATTTTAGAAAATATTCAAATTTTCCTATAAAATATATAAAAAATTTCAGTAAAATATATTCAGTAGTTTTTTAAATAAAAATTAAAATAATAACTACACCTTTTATATGAAGCGATCACGTGACCACAATATGAAACGATCACGTGACCCACTTCAAAATAAAATATGGCATTCATCTTGTGCCAAAATCGTGATTTTTAAAGTTCTTTCTAATTCATATTTAGTTTTGTATCCGCCCTAAAACCGCTTTATTTTTGCTTAAATTCTGTGCATCAACATACTGAAACAACGCAATTACAATATATTTGAGTTTAAAGGATCATCCAACTTTGATTATTTCTACAACGAAGCCTATTTTTCACTTATGGAAAATGTAAATACCAAAAGATGTTGAATAAGTTGTACAAGAATTGCTGCATTTCTTTAACGCAAAATTATGAAGCTCGTGGAGTCTGCAATATAGCTGATATGAATGAAATATCAATTGATTTTACAGAGAGGACGATTTTTTCGATGAAGTTTTAAACATAGAGTTTAATTACTTGTATCTCCATGGTCTTATGTTTTTAAATATAAATAAATTATTATAGTATTGTGATGAATGAAATGAATGGAAAAATGATTATCAATGAAGTGCTGCTTTTATAGAAAGAGCCAGGCTTGTTATATTTCGATGACGTCATTTGAATAAATTTCATTTATTTTCGATGAAGTTTTCAAATATAATAAATTATTGTAGCATTATGACAAGTTTAAAAATATTATCGAGGAATGTATCGCATTTTAGAGATGCTTAAACCAGGCAATGTATATTTCAATGCCGTCATTTGAATGAAGTTCATTTTTTTCGATCAAGTTTTAAGTTTTCAAATTTAATAAATGAATGCAGTATAGATAATTTTAAAAATATTACCGAGGAATGTATCGCATTTTAGAGACGTTTAAGTAAAATTGCATTGAAGTTGGAAAGTGTTTCATAATCAATGCTTTATGCATGATTGATCTTTCTTGTTTTATTTTTACCGCTTGAAATAATCCTACAAAATCCCATTTGAATATCTCAATTTGTTTGAGATATATCTTGCTAAAACTCTCAAACAGACATCAATGGAATATGGTTGATTCTCGAATCCATGAACCCCTAAAATGTATTATTGATCCACAAAAATCCAAAAATCGAATTTCTGACCTCACCACAATACTCTTTCTTTACATATACTCTGCATTGTGGGAAATGAGAAGGGAAATAAAAATAAAAGCAAGAGCAACAAGTGCACAGCACCTGTCATACAGATATCTCGCACTACGTGGTTTGTACCTGCCGCACATAAAACAGGTACAAAAACGAAAACTAAACGGCTATTTTGTGGTTTCGCCGTGAAAATTATGGTTATTCAAAGATATCGTGCTCCACACCTGCATGCAAGAAGGGATGTGACAGGTACTCTGCGGTTAATCCCGTATCGCCCAGTAAACAGATAAAACAGGTTATCGGTGGAAACTATACTATTGTTTTAACGAAAAAAAATTATTTTAAACACCTTTTTCACAGAATCTAATATAAATAGAGCTCAGATGATGACTGATTTGGATTCAGCATTATATTCCTGCGAAAAATGGGGGTTCAATAAGAAGTTGTACTTCAAGTTGAAAATGTTCATTTTATACTTGAAACATCCATTTCTCAAGATTGATTATAAATGGAACTTAAACAGTGGCGTACATAGGATTTTGATTTAGGGGGCTGAAGTTTGGTTTGGCTGTCTTATAAAATGTGTACTTAAACGTAAGTCTAAGTACACATGTGTACTTAAACAAAAACTGTAACGAAATTAATAGTGTGCTATAAATTAAATGTTATCTGTCAAAATGTATAGTTGCTCTATGCCCTCGGGTGAGTCCTACAGTCTGGATCTCTGTATGTGTACTTAAACTATAAACTTGTGCACTTAAACATATAGGCGCTCCTTCACCACGGGGGAATAAGCAACAACAACTTAAACATAAGAAATGTGTACTTAAGTTTAAGTACGCATTTCTTATGTATAAGTGCACATTTTGCCAATAATCCAAAACAAATGTATAACCACATTGATGAGCGTGCAGGACAGTAGCCAGGGGCCCAGAGAGGACTAAGTCCCCCCCATCCCCCGAAGAGGTATACTCAGCCCCCTCTAATGGATATATTTAACCCTTTGTAATGGTATGAAATTTTATACAACATGTCATTCAAATTTTGCAAAAAACTGCTTGTTTCAGAATTTTTTTGTAAACTTCGTTTTGTACAGCACATAATTAAGATTTACCACCTTCTTTTAATTTTCTATGCAAAGTATGTGTGAAAAAAAAAGGCATTGTAACAAAAAATCGGACTCGCCTCTCGGACTTTGATGGATTTGCACGATTAGAGGATCTTATTATTCGAATCAACCATTTTTGCAATGATGGCTGTGCATGCAATTTAGAACGATTAGAACATTAGAACATTATCCCAAACGGTGAAAGTCAGAAATCTATTGATTTTCGGATTGGACGGATCAAAAATAAGTCACCAATTTTTCGAACATTTTTTTTTAATCAGAAGAAACGGTGAAAAGATAATTATAACTTAAAATGTCACAAAATAGCCATTTTATATACGCCCTATTTTACTTAATCGTGAATGACAACATCTATATAACGCTAACATACGCCTTTCTCGAGATATTGAATGTTTTTAGTTTTTAGATCTATTAGATCTAAATGGATAAAATCACACACACACACAAAATTATATATATATATATATATATATATATATATATAATATAATACAAAAGTAATCAGATGAAGAAAACGAAAGCATACAAAAGTATGAAAAAGGCTTAACGTAGATGGCGCAATGCTGCACAAGTACATAAAGCAGTTATAGCAAATAAAACTATTAAGGAAAAAATAGGAATCCCATTTTTTCCTTAATAATTTTATTTGCTATATATATATATATATATATATATATATATATATATATATATATATATTCACTATTCTCAAATGAATGGATACTTTAAAAATATAAAATGGCTCAGGCAGAAAAGGCGTTGACAGGAAAATTATATTAGCTCTCCATAGGGTACATATTGAAAAACGATCGCCCCCCCCCCCCCCCTATCCTTTCGAGATTTAGATTACGCCTATGATCTACAGATCTTCAGCGATATCGGCTCATAAAGTTCTAATGTGTTTGTTGTCCCAGAATATTCAAATTAGTTCATTTGTAGTAAACTTCATGTATTGGACACATCAGATTTTTGAGCGACTGTACTTGAAGATGTTACTAATTTAGTTACAGGTATAACGTTGGGAAGAGCCGAACACAAAGATTTCTTTAATCAGGGGCGTAGCCAGGAGAGAAGTCTCCGGGGCCTGCCCCCCCCCCCCAAATTTAGGTCATATATATATATATATATATATATATATATATATTAGATCATATCTTGAATGAATAGTCCTTAGCTAACTTTTCCCATTTAATATATTTTTAAATGTATTGTGAGATGTATACGAATTTCAAATATGTAATTATTGATCCATTATAAATGCGTTTTACTTTAAAAAACGTTATGTTTTCGAGAAGTTGAGGGGGCCCCCTCGAAAAAAATTTCTGGCTATTTGCCTGTCCCCAACACAGACACCATGCTCTTTTACATTTAATTATCATCCTTCTTATGAAGAAAATTCACCAGTAATAAAAAAATAATAAGAAGAAATGAAAGTTTCCCAGAAGATATATTTTAAAACTAACCATTTGCTTTCACCAGCATGAGACTTCATCTAGGTGTGGCACTGGTTTTCTGCTTGAAAAAAAAATGCTACAAAGATACTGTCGACACATACTTCATACGTCATCCGACTCTTAGATGTCCGATACCACGCACGACTTATTACAAGTCAAAATAAATCAAGATTCATTGACAGTCGAAACGAGGGACAATACGCATAAGACTGGAAAAACACAAACCATAAACATAGACTAAATCTCATTTTCCCGCCGAAGAAGCGCAGACGCCTAAAACAGCTCATCTTAACCTGTTGCAAAGAACGTGAAAGGGTTATGTAAGCAACGACCTTGAAACTAAGTCGACTATCAAGACTCGGTATCTGGTCCAGTCTGGTTGAACCACCGCTTATTCCATTCCCCCCGCCTCCCTCCAGACGATATCTATCTTACCCCTCCCCCTTCAAGAAGAGTCAAAGTCATTTGAAGAAGCAGGTAATGGCGTGTAGCGTATATTTTGGACATGCAATTTCTTCTTTGAGGTAATTGGTGTTAGTAGGCTCATAGCCGACTGTCTGGCTGGCGACCCCAAGCTATAAAAAAGTCAATAAAGAATGAAGAGAGAAACGTTATTACAGGGAACATCAACATCAAAATGGTATATTTTTTATACTTTTTCGGTTGCTATTTTTTCCTTTTGCAATCAATTTCTCGTGTCATTTATCATTTATTTGTTATTTATTTATTGATAGATCTTGGGCAGTATATCAAGAGGTTGCAGCCAACAGAAAATGCATGGGAGCAAATTCAAACTCATTCATTAAATTCGGGTCATGAGCATTTTGATACTACCTAATGAACATAATGAATAAGCTAATGGATGTCCTCAAGTCGATTCGTGAGTAAATACTTCAAGAATAGGACTCAGAAAGATGAACTTAAAAATCCATGTGAGGGTTTCTGCAAGGTTACCCGATACAGTCAAACCTAAAAGCTTGGTTACATTATTATTATAGGGTACATCAACATCAAAATGGTATATTTTTTCTTCGGTTACTATTTTTGCCTTTTATAATCAATTGCTTGTGTTATTTATCACTTAACACTTCACTCAATAAGTCTCCGGTCTGACACATATATGGCAACACTGTTGACAAACCCATATGATTTTTGGATAGTACCAATCTTCGAACGATACGTGTCAAAATTTCATGACATTCTGACAATTAGTTTAAAGGTTACAGTGGCTTTAGTGACCCCAGTTTTGTAATTTTCAAAACAATGGATAAAAAAGAATTTCGTGTGTTGATTAAACATTGATTTTCGATGGGGAAAATACTGTTGAAGTCAAACAGTGGCTTGATAAGCGTTATGGAGAGACTCTGCACCAGGGAAATAAACTCTTATTGACTGTTATGCTGAATTTAAGCGCGGTCGTACAAACACCGATGATGCTGAACGCTCTGGTCGCCCAAAATCGGCAGTTGCTTCGGAAAACATAAAAAAAGTCCACAAAATAGTTTTGAAAGACCGTAAAGTGAAGTTGCGTGAGATAGCTGACACCTTAAAGATATCAGAAGGTAGTGTGTTTACAATTTCACACGAAAATTTGAGCATGCGGAAGTTGCTTTCGAAGTGGGTGCCGCGTTTGCTCACACCGGACCAAAAACAACAAGACATGCCCCGTGTCACAAGTCGATGAAAATGATGGTTAAATTATATGAATTACGCTTCGAATTGTTTCCTCACCCACCGTAATCTCCAGATCTGCCCCCCAGCGACTACTGGCTTTTTGCAGACATCAAAACAATGCTCCAGGGAAAGAAATTTGGCTCAAATGAAGAAGTGATTGCCGAAACTGAGACCTATTTTGAGAGCAAAGACAAATCGTTCTACAAAAGAGGCATCGAAAAGTTAGAGGAGCGTTGGAATGAATGTATCACTCTTGAAGGAGAGTATGTTGATGAATAAAGTCGAATTTTTAAAAAAAAACTTGTTTTTCTTAGTTAGACCGGAGACTTATTGAGTGATGTAATATTTTATATTTATTGATTGATCTTGGACAGATTATCAAAAGGTTGCAGCCACCAGAAAATGAATATGGAAGCAAATTTAAGCTCATCTTTAGATTCGAATCATCAGCATTTTGATACTACGTAATGAACATAACGAATAAACTAATGAAACTCCTTAAGTCGATTCATATAAATATTTCAAGGACACGACTTCAAAAAGTAAATAAAAATCCATGAGGGTTTTTGCTAGATTAACCTTTACACACTGCATGTCACCTAAAATCTTGATTATGGTATAATCATTACAGGGAACGTCAACACCAAAATAGAATATGTTTTATACTTTTCTTCGGTTGTTATTTTCCCTTTTGCAATCAATTTCTTGTGTCATTTATCATTTGATTTATTATTTCTCGATAGATCTTGGGTAGATATCAAGAGGTTGCAGCCATTATAAAAAGTAAGGAAGCAAATTCAAGTTCATCTATTACATTCGAGTTATGAGCATTTTGATATTGCCTAACGAACATAATGAATAAGCTAATGAATATCATCAAGTAGATTCATATAAATTTTCCCAAAGACACGACTTTGAAGGATAAACCAAAAGTCCTTGAAATTTTTCTTGTAAGATTAATCAAAATATGCAGTGTAATCCCCAAAATGCCTGATACTGCATCAAACTTGCAGTAATGCCATAAAAATTATCAAACGTTATAAAAAATTTAATGCTGTCAAGTTAAAATTTGGATTCACCAGAAATAAGATTTTTTTTTCGAATTACCCAGTTACATTATTTACGTAGGTGGTTCAAAAAGTAAGGTAACAAGAGCTCTCCCGAGTGCACAAATTCGGCGTACGAATTATTTGAATTGAAAATGAAAGGTGTCGTGTTGTTGCACGACAACGCTCGACCGCATACGGCCTCGGTTACACGTGATTTGGTATAGTATCCGATGGAATGTACTGGAACACCCACCCTACAGCCCGGATCTCGCACTAAGCGATTTTCGGACCGTTGAAGAAGCACTTAGCACGTCGTCATTTCACGACTGAAGCCGAAGTTCAGGAAGCCGCCGTTGAGTGGCTCCGCGACCTGGACCCTGATTTCTTCTATGCCGGTTTCGATAGATCTGTTTACCGATGGAACAAATGCTTCGACAACCATGATGACTATGTGGAAAAATAATATGTACCAGTGCCTTGCTAACTTTATATATCTCTTTGATTTCGTGAATAAACTTTTTCTCTCACAGGATTTGTTACCTTATTTTTTGAACCACCCTCGTAGTTTCTGGTGCCTGGCAGCGGATTCATAAGTGAACTGGCCATAGAACTGTCCAGAACAATCGCAAGCTTGACCTAACTGAAGCACAGTCAGTCCAACGTTATTTTTTATATTTCACCTAAATACTCAAATGTCTAATAGAAACGTTTAAAATAAACAAGATAGTTCTTTGTGCTGCAAGTCTGACCTATAGATGCTAATATATGTAATATATTCCACGCTAGTGTGTAAAACATGCCAACCGACAAAAGAACAACCAAATAAGGACGGCGAGAATACACGTAAAGTATGAAAAAAACACACGAATGATACATTTGTCCCGATATACAATTTTGAATGAATGTAATTAAAAATCAGCACAAAAGTGTTATTTGAAGTTAAAAAATGAATTTTTAAAGTGGGGTAAAATAATAATTCACCATTAAAAGAATTAAAAATTTAGAGCAGATAATATTCATTATTATAAAACTAAAGTCTGAAATTTTTCGAAAGACTTATGCACTTTGCGAAGCCTTTAGGGTGAAAAGCAGGCGCGGTCATTAAGGTAAGTCGCGGGTACGCGCGACACCATTGAGTAAACACCCCAAATTATTTTTTTAGTTATACAGATTTATTACAATTTCTATTGAAGAAATCTGAAATTTCGATTCAATTAAATCGAGAATTATTAAAAATAAGTTATGAAAAATGTCACTAGATGACAGCACTACAGCTTTCTTCAGAGAAAGAAGACTCACGAAAGCTGCAGTGAATAGAATTTTTAACACATAAGGGGGAAATACGGGGATATTTGTTAAAGCCGCATCCCTTTCACCGGCTTCTCCTGAGTGAACGAATGGTATGGGAGCAATATTAGAAATTTGGCGTGAAAAAAGACATTGCAGAATTACTAGTAGATTGTGTCGCGTTCTGCGAGCGCTTCTTGCCAAAGAGAAATAGAAAAGTAGGAAAACCTGAAGAGGGACCTCTCAGATTGGCTCAGTTCCGCTAATTTGGCTTCAATTTTCTACATTTCAGAATGTGTTTGTTCTCTTTCTCGTCTTTTTTTTTTTTTTAATTTGGAAGTTTAAATATACATTTGAACAAATGAGTGGATTAAGTGTACGTGTGTGGTGATGGGAAGGGGGGGGGGGATGTTTATGATATTTTAGGGGGTTCTGGCCATCGTGAATAAAATGTGCTGTTTAAGACACTCAGTTTGAAGGGTCACTTGACTCACCCAGCTGTCTTACTTATTGAAGTGGTTTCGCATTTCGTCATTTCTGATATAGTGTGGTTCTATCCTTTGGGAAGGGAGTTATTTCTGATTTAGGGCAGTTCTGTGCTCTGGTTGATCTGCTGGTGACGAATTCCAACATGTTTGACTCCAAATCAATTCTTTAAAAGTCTAGAATTTCCTATTTTTGACATACCCGTGATCGATAGACTATTTTTAGTGACGCTTCAGAAATATGTTGTTTCGGATATTAGTTTGATATATATATATATATATATATATATATATATATATATATATATATATATATATATATATATATATATATATATATATATATATATATATATATATATATATATAAAGTATGAAAAGCATTTAAAATTTGAAAAAGAAGGAAGGCTTAGCGAGAAGCTTACTTAATGGCGGTAAGGGGTTGTGACCTTACACCCTAGTTGTATTTGTAGCTGCTTTGTGCATAAATGCTATAACACTTCAATATCTTTAATAACTTCCAATTTCCATCTTATATATTATATATATATATATATATATATATATATATTACTAACACATATATAGGCATAAATACATAGATGAGCGCCCCCCTCTGCATGTCACTCACGAGCGGCCACTGGTGAAAAGTAAAATATTACCTTTTTAAATATTGGAACTGAAATACCAGCAGCAGAAGATTATTGTGTTTGTTTACCCTTAAACAACACTTCTATTAACTCGTTTATTTAACAGCTGGAAAAGAAACAAATCAAGCAGGGGGGTAAGCAAGTTTCCAGTTAATTTACAGAGAAGCAAAGTAATAGAAAGTACAGCGTCCAGTGTTCACCAGAAAAATGAGCATTCTTATAGAATGACTGGGGAATTAAATTCTTTTCAGGATATCAAAGTTGCAAAATTTCGTGAAATTTTGAAAAGCAAAACCAATATTTTCTCCATAAAATGGGACAATTTGTGCATGGAACACACCTTAAGCCTGGCTGGATGAACTGTGATACAAATTTTTACAAGTGACTTATTCAAAATTCTATAAATCATTACCAGAAGAAAAAAATTCGACTTGTGAATTTTTTCAATTTACTATTATTTATAGTTTTTTTACTATTTTTTATAATATATAACTCAATTTACTAAATATAATTAGATAAAGGCAAATTAAATAACGTATGAGATACACATTAAAATCACTCAATTATTTTAAAATTCAGAATATTTTTTTTAATTTTTCTTATTTTTCTGGACGATAAGCTGGAAAACGTTGAAATAGTGACCACTTTGCAAAAATAGAGGACAAAAAAGTTGAAGTAGTGACTAGGCGAGGTCCCTGTATTTTCTGCTGAAAAAATGATATTAATAAAATACTATATAATTATATTTTCAATGTAATGCTCTTACATTTTCATATTTACAAGTGTACAAAATAAAAGTTATAAATTTTGAAAATTGTCCAAGAGTCATTCAAAATGGTGAGATGGGCTAGACATGTTGCCCATGTGTCTGTCTGTCGTTTAAAACTTAAATGTCACAAAATGGCACCGATTCTGATAATATTCACTGAAATTGCGCATGACGACTTTACAGTTCTTTTGAAGGAAAGCCAAACCACATAAATCAGTCAACGGTGTGACATAGTTGGTCATTAAGATTTTGTGGAAAGACTGAACACAAATATCAAGAAAGATCAATCATGCATAAAGCATTGATTATAAAACATTTTCCAACTGAAAAGCAATTTTATTTAAACAGCTCTAAAATGCGATACATGTATCAGAAATGATATTCTTTTTAAATTATCACAGTATTACAATAATTTATTTTACTTGAAAATTTAAAACTTCATCAATAGAAGGCAATACTATAAAATCTGCTTCTCTATGTAAAATCAATAAATATTTATTTCATTCATATCACCTATATTCCAGACTCAAGGGCTAAATAATTTTGAGTTAAAAAAATTCAGCAATTCTTTTACAACTCATCTTATAGTTTGATTTGTTTACATTCTGCATACGTTAAAATTAGGTTTCGTTGTAGAAATAATCAAAGTTGAGGGATCTTTTAATATGAAAAATATTGTAATTACGTACGTACAGAATGTAGATACACAGATAATATGCAAAAATAAAGCGGTTTTAGGACGGATGCAACACTAAATATAAATATAAGCGTTCCTTAAAAATCACTAAGTAAAAAAAAAAATTACATGGCATATTTTATTTTGCAAGAGTCACGTGATCTCTTACGTGATCTTCTTGGGTGCAATTATTATTTCAATTTTTATTTAAAAAACTACTTAACATATTTTGATAAAAAAAATTTCACACATTGTACGTGATAATTTGAATATTTCCTAAAATTTTTCAAAACAATGTGAATTTTAACTCGGTTTAAAAAATGATTGAAAAATTATGTCCCATAGGGTTCAATGTAGTATTTCATTTTTTCAACCCGGGTGAAATCCCAAAACTAATTGGGTGATATTATTAATTTTCATTCCCATATGTCCCACAGACCGTCTCAACCACAAACTAAAATTTCATTTTGATAAGGTCATTTTTACGGCAGTTATCGTGCGAAAGACAGACAGGCAGGCAGGCAGAATGAACAGTCAAACATTTTACAACTATGTTGCGGAAAGTGTTAGAAATGCGGCAGAATAATTTTGATGAATTCATAATATGAGACATCAATTATGCACCTCTGTGAGCATCTGAAGACTGAATATGGAAGACCATTACTATCAATTTTCTCCGCGATTAAGACGAACTGAAGCACATCAAGACAAATTGCCCCAGATTCCAATCGCAAAACCGATCAAGTCTCAAAAATCCATTAGTCGAGGCGGGGAGCACGCAACACAAATCATCAAGGTGAGAGACAGGTTTGTTTCTTTCTTTTGGGGGGATGAATGAACGACTTTTTACTCCGTTTTCCTGAACTGCAGCAGTTACAACACCAGATTTATAGTAAAATAGCTTGTTGCAACTTTTTCTGTAAAAGAATACCGAGAAAATATTCAATTTTTTCTGAACCTATCAATGTACATATTGGCTATATATATAGGTTGTCAAGAAAAGTCGCTGGTGAATAACTCAAGGGTGGTACAAAAGTGCATGCAGATTATTTTCCAGGGGGTGTTAACATCGATTGCATACTAGATGCAGAGATTAATGTTAACCATTTTTTTAGGGTTTCATACTCTGAAAACAGGAATTCTCTTTATAACTGCCTGCATCCATTTGTAAATCCCCCTCCCCCACACTGACCTGTTCATCCAACAACCTTGAAATTTGGCATGCAGATACAAATTAGTCCGAGAACAACAAATTTATAAAAATTCAATAAATTAAAATTCTAAGGTGGTGGTGGTGGTGTGTGTGTGTGTGGGGGGGGGGGGGGGGGGGTCGATAAAAAAAAGAAATCGCATTTTAAAAATAGAATAGGATATTAAACAAAAGGGTGCATAGAGACATGGAAAACAATACCAAACGTTTTTCCCTTTTTAATGCACTAGGAGGATGGACTTCAGTAGAGACAAAGTTTTCATTTCCATTTATTTTTAAGCAAAGTATTGAACTAAAAAATCTGAAACAGTTTTCAGTTATACAGTATTGTGGCAATTAATTGAGAAATGTCATTTTTTTCGTTTTATCACACGTAAGCTTAGGAAGAAGCACTCCAAATTAGCTCAGAGTTCAAATTGCAGTTATTATCAAAGTAGCAGGTGTTCGTATGCACCTGGTAAGTAGCAGGTGTTCAAATTCCTCCGCCAGGTGGCAGGTGTTCCGCAGTGGTAGTTTCTCAGTTGTTGAGGGGCTCATTAGCGTCATGGATATCAGCGCGGAAACACGTGCTAAAGTGATTGCGCTTAGAGAACATACTTCTAAGACGTTCGAGGAAATAGGTAAAATATGTGGAGTGAGTACAGCAGGTGTCGGGAGGATCTTGAAGCGGTTTCAGGAAACAGGAAATGCTGGAACCAACCGCTCTGGAAGATGCGGCCGAAAAAGATCAACTTCGACTCGTGACGACAAAACTTTACATCGAATGAGTGTTAAAAATCCTCGATTAACCAGTTTTGACCTGTCTAAGTCCATGGTGGCAGCTGGTGTTGATATTGCACCTTCAACAGTGCGATACAGGCTGTTAGAACGCGGACGGAGAGCAAGTCGACCGTACAAGAAGCAGCTTCTGACGCTTCGCATGAAGAAAAAAAGGTTGGAATGGGCACGGAAATACAAAACATGGACTGAGAAGGACTGGGAGAAAGTTCTCTTTTCTAACGAAACACATTTTGTGGTTCAGGGATTTAGATCTATGTTCGTGAGAAGGAGCCAAGGAGAACCTCTCAATCAGCACCACATCAATCAGGCACCCAAGCATCCGCCCAAAAAGATGTTTTGGGGTTGTTTTAGCGTTTTGGGGACATAATCTCTTGTTCCCGTAGAGGGAATGATGAACAGAGCCAGTTACGAAGTCATATTGACCCGAAAAGTGCTTCCAACCATGGCTAAACTGTGGCCGAACGGAGATTGCGTTTTCCAACAAGACAGCGCGCCATGTCACACTTCGAAGCGAATCAAAAATTTCTGCTCAAAAAAAAATATTACCGTACTGGATTGGCCCGGGAATTCACCAGACTTGAATCCCATAGAAAATTTGTGGGCTATTGTCAAAAAACGGCTTCACAAATTTGACTGTACGACGATGGACAAGCTAATTTCGGCCGTTATTGACATATGGTTCAGAGACGTTGAAATTAAAACTACATGTGCTAGTCTAGTACATTCCATGCCAAAACGTGTCTGTGATGTTATAAAGTCTCGGGGAGGTCATATCACTTATTAGTTTTAAATGTATCCATAGAAAACTTGGATAAAACTGAATTTTATAAAAAAAAACTGCATTTCTCAATTAATTGCCACAATACTGTACATCTTTCTAACCTAAATACAGGAAAATAGCAGGTACACTTCAGATTGTTTTGAAAAAGATGGAAGTTAGAATACATAGAGAGTAGGGGAAGAGAGGGGGGGGGTAAGAATAAAAGAAACAATAAAATTATTGAAAAATTGAGCATAGAGACAACAAAAATATTTCCTCAGTCACTCCGGAAGGGGAAGGGTGATAAAAAGCAATGTATGAGGAAATGTTTCGAAAAAGTAATGGACAAATAAAAATCAGAAAATTTAGTTAGAGATGCATCATTTTAACCCAGACATAGGGAATATATTTCCAATATAAAAAAATCGTCTAGAGTTTAAATAGATATGTAAACAACTTAATGTGTATTAACGTTGATGATACCCCTCGAATTAATATTGATTTTTACCCATCTAACCTAGAATTAATCCCTAATGAGCCTAGTATTAGTCAAAATGTTAATTATTTAGATTTAAATTTAAAATTAGATACTCACCATAACTATGCCATTATCAATCTATTTGATAAAAAAGATTCTTATAACTTCAAAATCATTAAGATGTTATCACATCGTTTTTGTAATTCTATACAGATGCATAGAAATATCATTTTAAACCAGCTTTTTTTAATACATTAACTATCGCATCCTCAGTAACATTATCTCCACATAAATAATCCTAAGCGCATTTGTCAAAGTTACCACTATCCTACATATTTTGTAAATAATATTATTAATAATTTCAAACACTCTCCAGTACAATCCGGTTCAAGTTCATTTCAACCATTATTGTCACCATTATTGTCACAATTACTATCAATTTTCTCTGGGATTAAGACGAACTGAAGCGAACGGACAGACAGACAAAATGAACAAACACTTAAACATTTTTCAACTATGTTGGAAAATGTTAATAAATGTCTTTTACTGCATCTTTAATTACAATTTTTAACATTTTTTTTATTTATACATCGTGGTATATGGAGTCTCCTAAAATAATAATATTTTGTGGGGTCGCACCATCAAAAAGGTTGGGACCCACGGATCTAGATGATACTACAAGAATGTGCAATGGAACAAACTACACAAACGTTATGGGATAAGGGTTTGAAGCACACTATCAGAGCATTTAGTTAGACTGTAAGTAATGTGAATGACCCTTATTAAACACTAAGTGGAGAAAGGGTCTAATTCGCATGTGAGATTGCCCCTTCATTTAGAACATGCAATGGTAAAATTTTCAACACATTTACTTTTTTTACTAAAGAACCTTAATGGAAATTTTGATTCACATATAAAAAAAATCTGATGTGGACAACACATGACTTTCCTTATATAATGCAATGAATTTTATACTTTTACAGTTTAAAAAAATGTTATTCTTATAGTCGATACTTATATTCTTTCCAAGATATTGAATTTTCTTCAATGAGTCGTCATTTTCATTGATTTAGCGTCATTTTTATCCATTTGGCGAGATTTTTGTTAATTTGGCAACAATTAAAAATGTCACCAAGTTGGCGACATTTCGCCAAATTCGTCGTCAAAATCTCGTCAAGCGTTATGGGCGGAGAAATAAGTCATTCTTACAGTAGATAAATGACTATTGGCGTTCAAATACAAAAGTATCACTCAAAGTATCTTTTTTCCTGAATGGAACGAGCTAGTTCCACGAGAATGATGTCACCCAATTTATCGCATGGTATTACATATGAAAAGTGAACATTTTTCTCAATAGGAAATATTTTTTTTTATTTTATATGACTTTTTGATAATATTTTTGAAAAATGTGCAATATCTCGAGAACGGTTCATGTTAGTGTTCTAAAATTTATGTCAATCATTTTCTAATGAAAAATTACATAAGAAATGTCTATTTGCGTAATTTTATTAGCGGTTTTGATTTTTTGACAATTTTTTCAAAATTTCACTCGAAAATTTAGGGGGTTCTGAACATTCGAATGCGTATAAAAACAATATGCTTCTAGTGTTTACGGATTGTGATTTTTGTACCAAATTTCGTTCGAATCGGTTCATTCGTTCGTCAGTTATCGTCTCCACAGACTCACTGACACGCACGCGCACACACACACACACACACACACACACACACACACACACACACACACACACACACACACACACACACAGACATCACTTCAAAAATGTTTGATTCGTGATCAGGGATGCTTGAAACGTACTCTCCCGCCGAAAACTCGAATTTTCGACCCCGTCACAATACTTTCCTTATACATTATGTAGATAAGGAAAGTAATAATTAAATTTTCCATACTACATTATTAATAAAATATGTTTTAAGAACTTCTCCCCGAAGTTGGCTGACAATGGCGATGAGTTATAACCCATTCTCAAGAAATTAGAATGTTTAACTTCTCTGCGGTGACCGCAATAACTCTCGCAAGAATAAAGTAATTGGCATGAAATTAGCTGACTATTTCTATAATAAAGCCCACCGATAGAGGTTGATTTTGAATTCCCTATTATCAGTCCAGTGAACTGTATATAGGCTTTCCATGACATTGACATCATCGAAATGGTCAACGTCATGAAAAGTCTGCAGCAAAAAATTCACAGCACCTCACCTACCATCCTGAAGACAATTATCTAAATGGCAGTTGATGAAAATTTGGTGCAAGATACTTATCAACCTGCTGAATAGTAAAAGAAAAAAAAAAACAGTGACCAACAACCGTAGGAAAATGAGATTGCATCTGGTTCGGGTTCCCTCTGTCAATTTCTCTTCTGCTTATCTATAATTAATGTGCGCCTGGTAATAAGAGGCTAGACAATGTGAGTGTTGTCTTCAGGACATGTGTACTTCCACAAATAGTTTATGTGTCATTAGATATTGAATGCACCATGCAACAAAGTGATACTTAAAGAAGACTTCTCTTATTAGCTGTGCGGTTAATTTTTCAGCGTTTCCCCAACTTGGTGGTGGTGGGGGGGGGGGGGGGGGTACATACAGGGATTGTTGAGAGTACGAGGAAATTATTTGGCAATGGTGAACACAATCAAATTGATGTTTTTAAAAACAGATATATTGTATAACTGAGACTACGGAATTAAAATGAATTTAAATTATAGTTATGTCAAATGAAATGTATATTACCTTTACGTTGAATGATGTGAACTATTGTCCCCAATTTTTGGTTCAAATAATTCACTTTGCGCAGTTTTGTTAAATCTAGAAAAGTACATAAATATGCATATTTATGCCTATTTTGGTAATGGTGAACACAATCAAATTGATGTTTTTAAAAACAGATATATTGTATAACTGAGACTACGGAATTAAAATGGATTTAAATTATAGTTATGTCAAATGAAATGTATATTACCTTTGCGTTGAATGATGTGAACTATTGTCCCCAATTTTTGGTTCAAATAATTCACTTTGCGCAGTTTTGTTAAATCTAGAAAAGTACATAAATATGCATATTTAGGATATGATGCAGATTACAACTTTCAAAGTAATGCATTTGTAAAATAAATTCTTCCAAATACGGTAAGGTATATATGCATTCAGAAAAAAATATTTGCATTTAGAATATAATAATACGCTTGATAAACTGAAGTATCACATTTAATTGCTGGGCAGGTTTTCCATTTTCTTTTTGTATGTACACAGGATGTCTCAAAAAGGTGGATTGAAACGCGCTTTAATTCTTGACCTGTTGGAGATAAGTGGGCAATGTAAATTGCAAAAATGTTGAAAGTAAGGTAGGAAATAAGACTACGTTAATAAAACAGTCCTCCCATTAATTTTCAAAAGGTTGCACTTTTTAAATTTTTGTACGACCCCTTTAGACAAATTTGGTCAATCAGAAAATTTTTATTTTTAATGCAACAAGATCATTAAAAAAAACCCGCATATCTGTATCTTTAAAATTAACTGAATTATGATAAAGGAAAAAATCTGACTTATGCCATATTTCCGTACCATGTGAAACCATGTGAACAGTGATGGACCATGTACAGTGATGTACCATGTACCATGTGAACAGTGGATCTCTACTTTTAAATTTTGCGATTGGCAACACTGGTCTCTTCATTTTGGGCTTTAATGGCTAGCACATTTGCAATGTTTTTTTTATTCTAGGTATTCTTGTTTCCTCTATAATTTTTCTATCCTTATGTGTGCTGTCCAAGATATTAGAGTTTATAAATATTATCTATATCTAATATCAGAAACATACATTTTGTTTTCGATTTGATTAAATACCTGGACCTGACGAAGAGTTTTTTTAAAAATGAACAATTCATTTATTTAGGCCTAGTGCTTATCCACGTGTATAGCTGTAATACTTGGATTTTATTTGTTTTTCAATTATCGATTCCATTCCATTGATATTTGTTGATTATCTTTAGCTTGAAGACCAGAAATTTGCATTTTTTTACCATTTGATTGATGATTCTCTATTTAATACTTCTTTTTATTATGTAGGCATTTTTTAAGTTAGGATTTTTGAGTTGCAACTTCTCTCTATTCTATCATTGGATTTTCAAACTACTATTATATATATATATATATATATATATATATATATTTTTTTTTTATTTTTTTTTATTTTTACATAATTCTTATTATTACATTTCAAACACACACATATATATATATATATATATATATATATATATATTAAAATTGTAAATCCAATGGTAGAATAGAAGTAGTAACTCATAATACACTAACTATCTTAAAATTTGCCTACAAAATACAATGAAATAAAATGATATTCAACCATAATGGGGAAATTAAAATACATATTACAGGTCATAAAGCTAAAGATAATCAACAAATATCAATGGTGTGGAATCGAAAATAGGAATGCAAAAAATATCAAGCATTAAAGCTTGCACGTGGAAAAGCTCTAGGCTTAAAAATTGTTAATTTGGAAAAAATTCTTTTTCAAGTCCAAATATTTAATCGAAATGAACACAAAAATGCTTGTTTCTGAAACACAAGATAGATTTTATCTATAAACTTGTCTTATTTGGACGACAAGCATAAAGATCGAAAAAATAGATAGGAAACATAAAGACCTTAAAATACACCTCAAATGTACAACCATGACGAGCAATAAATGACAAGATCAATGTTGCCCTTCACTAAAGTATAAAGGAGTGATTATATATATATATATATATATATATATATAAGATTCATATGAAAAAATGAGGGAAATGACCAAATGCAAGGCATAAAATGGTAGAGGGGGATGGCGACCCCTCTTTCCCGTTTAAAAGACTGCTTTTATGCCCGGGCAACACTCACGGTACCAATGCCATGCAGAAGTCATACTTCCGTATATGTGTCAAATCAAAAACACTCGAAAAAGTGCAGAGTAAACAAATAGGAATCAACCAGGATTGCAAGGGAAGGAAAAGAATGGAAATGCAGCAAATGCCAGAGTGCCTTATATATAAAAGCAGTTTACGCATGCATAATACGTTATTTTTACTTTCATCGTTCTATACCTCTGCCATATCCCTTAAATAAGCATTTTCTCCCTTTTTTGTATTAAATAGGGAATTATAATAACATGTCAGAAAGCCAACTGGATAATTCCGTTTTATTGCCTCCTTCATAATATTCCTATTATGTATGATGCAATCTGACTTGAAAGTATTAATGCGTTGATTTCTTTTGAGGTGACCTATGACGACATTTCTGAAGATGTTTTTGGTCAAATTGGAACTCCAATCTATAATATGATTGATTTCCATATTGAAATTATTTCTCTTGTCATATAAGACGGTATAAGTACCATATCTACTGTCATGTTTTAGTGTGATATCTAGAAAATCAACACTATCATCCTCCTTACTTTTATTCTCAATCAATTCCAGTTCTTTTGGATAAAAAGTAAAATCAAATTGGGGTGTATTCTTATATTGCCCAACAAGGACATCGTCAACATAACGAAAGTATGGCATTTCGTGTAGTATATGAGTGCCATTTTCAAATTTATTCAAGTATAGATCGGCGAGCAGGGATGAACAACCCCCTCCCATGGGAATACCCTTCACCTGTTGAAAATAGCTGGTGCCATCAAATAAGATATTTTCAAATAACACAATGCGAATCAGGTCCTTGTATTCGCACATCCAGGCTATTCTGATATGCTTTGTGAGGATATCGCGTTTAAAGTATGTTTTATAATTTCTACACAGCTTTAATGAGCAAGATGGTGGATTTGGTAAAAAGAATCACGATTTACATTTACTCCTCAATAAGAGATATAAACTGTTGAAATGATACTTTATGAATGAATACAACTATATTTTTTAGTGACTGGCAAACATACTGTTCTAGAGTATATGCCCGGTAATACAACAATACAGGGTAGTAGTATTATCGATAACCAGTGACCCTCAAGCTTTGTATATGATGTCTAACATAAAGAAATATTTCAAGCCTGTGCAACATGTTATTGACAACTCTGTGACTAATATAAATAGCGTCTGTAATGTTTCTCATTGTTCTACCGACTCGATCCTTAATCTTAATGGATCACCCTTTTTTAAATATTCATATCGCCATTATTTTAATAGAATACGTGATTTTAAGTTTAAAAAATGCCAATCACATCGATGTAAACTCTGCCCAGTGGCAGACCCTCTCCAAATATCTACTCAAGATCCCCGTTACGGTATATTCTGCAAAACCTATAATGTCATCTACTGTATAACTTGCCAAACATGCAATGCCAAATATATCGGCCAAACCAAAAATCGTTTACATTTGCGAATAAACTTACATCGAAGTCAAATCGGCAAATCTCTTCTCACTGATGCAACTATCACCAATTTGGAACTCCGTCATTATGGAAGCCATGATTTTTCACAAATAATTGTTACAATCATCGATGTTGTACCAAACCTGTCAGAAAGACTTTGGTGGGAAAATACACACATCCAACAATATGGAACAGCTTTCCCGTATGGACTCAATACGATCATATTTAATGACAATTATAATTTGGAATCCTGTAAAAATGAAAAACGTAACCCTGTATTACAAGATATCCATTGTGCTATAAAAAAGAGATGGCAAAGGGGAAAAAGAAAACATAATAAAATCAGTTATAATGCAACTCTTGAAAAGATCGAAACGTTCATAAAAAATGTGTGTACAGGAATAATAATAAAACCTGGATGGATTAAAAATCTTATATTTAGTATAAAAAAACGTTATATTCAACGCATCTGGTGTTATTTGAAAGAGTATCAACTCGAAGAACATCTATTTGTTAACAATAATGAAAATGCTTGTACAAATTACGCTATAATGATGGATTTACTTAAACTAAGGGCCAGTACATTAAACATAGTATTAAAACCCTCTACCCGGAAGAAAACTACTACAGCAGAGCCTTTTGTTACTACCTACAAAAATAAAAATTATGATGGAATACCAATCAAGACATATATAAAAAACTTGGCACATCTCTTGCCAATACCTGACATCGAGGTAAAGCTGATTTATAAATTTGTGCAAACCAATGGTAGAAAAATATTTAATTATAATCGTATAAGCAGAAACATCCATGTATATCAAAGTGAAGAGTGTAGTTGTCAAAACAGCCCTTATATAGACACCCATCATGGGCACATTGTCACTGGAAACCTGGATCTATTGGATAATCGGAAGTTAAAATCTATGCTTCAACTTGGTACGAAATTTCGTATACAAGATTTCACAAATATTAAAAAGGACTTTGAACAAGATTTAAAGAAATTTACATATAAACTCGCCGTAAAATACAGCATGCCAATACAAGCTTTCCAAGAATGGCAATACAACCTTACCAAAATGTTCAATCTCCACTACAAAACAGTGTGTAAAAAAACGTATTATCCTTCTCTTCAAAATGCAGTCAATAAATATGAAGATAAATATGTTATAACTTATACTGATAAAGTAGTATCAAATTACGCTTTCACATGCAGAAAATACTACGTTGATACTTTAAAAAATAGTTATCTTGACAAACAAATGTACTCCCCTTTACAACAAAATGGAAATTGTCTGGCAAATAAAATCAAAGATCTGTATAAACTAATTGATATCGAACTTAAAGTAGTTAACTTTCCATATCTGGTATTAATACCAAAACTTCATAAAAATCCAGTCAAATTCCGGCCGGTGACTGTGGGATGTGGATCCTATTTGACAATTGCAAATGAAAAACTTTTAAATATACTTAAAAATGTTCTGATTACACTCAAGAAACAAGGAACAGTAATGATAAATAATAGTTACGATGTCATCAACCGACTTCCATTTTATAGCAGGGATATACGTTTCAAAAGTTACGATTTCCGTGATTTATTCAACAACATCAATCTGGAAAATCTATATGAAATTTTGAAGGAACTACATGAAATATATGACTTAAAAGAACATATTACCTTCAGAAAATACAAGGACCTGATTCGCATTGTGTTATTTGAAAATATCTTATTTGATGGCACCAGCTATTTTCAACAGGTGAAGGGTATTCCCATGGGAGGGGGTTGTTCATCCCTGCTCCCCGATCTATACTTGAATAAATTTGAAAATGGCACTCATATACTACACGAAATGCCATACTTTCGTTATGTTGACGATGTCCTTGTTGGGCAATATAAGAATACACCCCAATTTGATTTTACTTTTTATCCAAAAGAACTGGAATTGATTGAGAATAAAAGTAAGGAGGATGATAGTGTTGATTTTCTAGATATCACACTAAAACATGACAGTAGATATGGTACTTATACCGTCTTATATGACAAGAGAAATAATTTCAATATGGAAATCAATCATATTATAGATTGGAGTTCCAATTTGACCAAAAACATCTTCAGAAATGTCGTCATAGGTCACCTCAAAAGAAATCAACGCATTAATACTTTCAAGTCAGATTGCATCATACATAATAGGAATATTATGAAGGAGGCAATAAAACGGAATTATCCAGTTGGCTTTCTGACATGTTATTATAATTCCCTATTTAATACAAAAAAGGGAGAAAATGCTTATTTAAGGGATATGGCAGAGGTATAGAACGATGAAAGTAAAAATAACGTATTACGCATGCGTAAACTGCTTTTATATATAAGGCACTCTGGCATTTGCTGCATTTCCATTCTTTTCCTTCCCTTGCAATCCTGGTTGATTCCTATTTGTTTACTCTGCACTTTTTCGAGTGTTTTTGATTTGACACATATACGGAAGTATGACTTCTGCATGGCATTGGTACCGTGAGTGTTGCCCGGGCATAAAAGCAGTCTTTTAAACGGGAAAGAGGGGTCGCCATCCCCCTCTACCATTTTATGCCTTGCATTTGGTCATTTCCCTCATTTTTTCATATGAATCTTGTATGTTACTTTAGGAGAGTGTGCTGCTTTGCGTCAACTTCTGGAGAATAATTGGATAACTGTGGAAATAATTTTAATTTTTTATGTTTACTATGCTTTATATATATATATATATATATATATATATATATATATATATAATATATATATATATATATATAAAAAATAAAACTATTATATGAAATTCCAATGATAGATTAGAGATAAATTGTAATTCATATAACCATATGTGAATCCTTATATGTATATATATATATATATATATATATATATATATAAAATATGAAAATAGAACAGAGAGAAGTTGTAACTCAAATAACCCTAATTGAAAAATATGCCTAGAAATTAAAAAGAAGTATTAAACAGAGAATTATCAATAATTGTGTATAAAAATGCACATTTCTAGTCACCAAACTAAAGATAATCAACAAAATTCAATGGTGTGGATTCGAAAATAGAAAAACTAATAATATCCAAGCTTTAAAGCTATACACGTGGATAACCACTAGGTCTAAAAAAATTGCTCATTTTGAAAAAATCCTTTGTCAAGTCCAAGTATTTAATTAAAATGAACACAACATATGCTTTTTTCTGAAAAAGGAGGTAGATTATATCTATAAACTCTTTTTATTTGGACTACAAGCATGAAGATTGAAAAATTGGATAGGAAACAAAAATACCTGAAATACACTGCAAATGTCCAATCCATTCGTGCAATAAATGAAGAGATCAATGTTGCCAATCGCAAAAAGATAAAGTAGAGATCTACTGTTGCCAATCGTGGGAAATAAGTAACAGTATTGCGAAAAGGCAATAAAATGTGATACATTCTACAGTAAAAGCTACAAAATAAAGGGGCGTGCAATATAATTGAAAACATAGAGGCTAAAATATAAGGGACTGTAAATACATTGTAATGTTTATTCAAGAGAATGTTGATGTTTGGCTAATATTAGATACTAAGAGAAATTTAAGAATATTCAGCTAATCTAAACTTTTTAACTATATCATTTTATGCTATGCACATTAATAACCTAAAATTTATAGTCGAAAGCCCATACCATAATAGTCGAAAGCCCATACCATTTGCTAAATATGCTGGATATTTATATAATTTTTAGGTTATTTTTATGCTATGAACATTAATAACCTAAAAATTATATAAATATCCAGCATATTTAGCAAATGGTATGGGCTTTCGACTATACCATTTGCTAAATATGCTGGATATTTATATAATTTTTAGGTTATTAATGTGCATAGCATGAAATTTTTTATTTGATAATCTGTAAATTCTAAAAAGTTGATTAAGTATAATATTTCTAAATAATTGAATCGAGTTGCAGGAATTAAATGGTAATATTTTATAATCGTTAAATTTAAAATAATATAATTAAACATACACACATATACATACACACACACACACACATATATATATATATATATTATATATATGAGTTCCAATATCTTATTATCTTCATAAACTTGTTCGCACAGTTTTTTTTTCTTTTTTACATTTTAGTTATTTAAAATATACTATCTTTTCACCCGCTCCTACAAGTGTGCGAATATACACACATCTATACGTTAATGAAATTAGAAACCGCAAATGCCAATGCGAGACAGATGTTAGGATAGATATTATCTTGATTATACAAAATTCATTTAAGAAATGCAATTTCACGGACAGCGCAACTTCATTTTATACCTCATTTACTTCGCCATAAATGCGAAAAGAAAAACACTAACTCTATGCTCCTGCCAAAGCTCCTGTACCGCTGCATATACGCAGAAAACCACAATCTTTAGAATCAAATGAACTTAATTTATTTATTTTCTCTTTCTAAGAGTATGAAATGTTATAAAAACATTCTTAAATTAAATGGCCATTAGGTTGGTTTCTAATACACTAATAAAATGACGGTCTTCGAAAACGTGGGGCTGGCTCTTTTGGAAGTATAATTTGCTGGGGCCTAATATCTGTTTTGGAATTTTTTACCTTAATTTTTACGTTTATTTATTTTTTATGTGGGGTATTCATACTGTACGGATCTAATTTGATAATAATATTTACAGGAAACTGTGGAAAAAATGTTTCTGGTTGTATTATTTTCCCATCGTTTTTAGATAGACTACACATTTCAGTATTTCAATTTTTGTTTATGAAAATATTTATATTGAAAACATACGAGATTGCAAAATTACGAGCAGTTATAATATATTTAAAGAAGAAAACATGTATTGAATCGAATTTTTTTCGGCATTTGTTAATCATGTCCAATTTATCATATACCTAATTTAGTAATTTATATAGTATTTAATTTCACAACCAATCGGTACAATTCCATCATTCAAATTCTCAAATAAAATAAATTTTAATAATATTGTAAATATTTAATTTTTTTCGGCACGGGGTCAGATTGGGTTGAATGGGCCTAAGATCGGGCTGCACTAATGCGTCTTGAAGTTGATTCAAGCTTGAAATTATTTAAAAAGCTTCAAAATGAAATTCTCCATAACATTTAGAAACAAGGGTATAATAAGCATTTAAAATATGTTTTTAAATTAAAACGAAACTTACCTTTGATCAAAGTCATTATCATGTTTGAAATGACCTAAAAAGAAAAAAAAAATATTAAAAAAATATTTAAAAGTAATCTTAAATTGAACATGAATATTTAAAAGACATGTACCATCATTTACGGTCTAATTGACAGTAACTATGGAACAAACTCTCAAAATAAATTTCCACAAAAAATATGATAGAGGACATGATATGTTCAAAAGATTTAAAACAAAGTACTGCACTGTACAAGGAGCTTCTTATTATCATACATATTACATATATAAACATTTCAGCTAATTAAAAATCTAGATGAAACCTACGTGGTTATCCCAATGTCTGCTACCCTTTTGTTTCTGATAAAATTCTAAAACTCTATACATGTGTCAGCAATTCCGAAAAGTCTCCAGAGATTTATCTATACTGTAAATAATGGATTTCTACATATAGTCTCAGAAAAATGATAAAAATGATGCAATACAATGTCAAAATAGTTTGGAGAAAATTACTAACCGATTATGTAATTTAGAAATCATTATGATTACTTACAAATCCATCATTTTTTTTTTCTTTAGAAAAATAAACACATATTTTAAATAGCTGCAGCCTTCTCTGACAGACGCAATACACTTACTTTACTCTCAATTTCATTTTTATTGGTGGTAAAAGGTTTGCCAGACTATTATTTTGGGAAATTGTCTGCTTTGAAACAACTGTTTCTCAGAATCTAATACGCACTGGTGTCCAAAATGATTTTTACATATACAGGGTCTTTCAAAAGTCCGTATAAACTTTAAAAATTCATTAAAAATCGAAAAATCATCGCATTGAGGTACGGTTTGTACCATAAGTATTACCAGGACGTGATGTTTTTTTTTTTGACGTGAAAAAATTTTATAGTTTAAAAAATCACCTATAAGTGGCGCTTACCCGAATACATCTTCCAGAAGTATGCAAATGAGGTTGTTATAAAAGAGCTGTAGTGCTCTGTAGATTGTTCATTTGATTCATTAGTAAACGGTGCAAAGAAGAAATTTTTGCGAGAATGTTAACTATGACCGAGAAAGCTTTGTTAGTGAAGCTGTATTACGTGAGCGGAGAATCAGCATCAGATGCTTTGCGAAGATTTCGATTTAGGAAAAATCTAAAGAAAGGAAAAGGTCTACTTAGGCTTGTCACACGATTTGACACGTACAGTAAGTTATTTTCTTCGTCTTTCCAATGCGTTCAGCGCCACCTATAGGTGATTTTTTAAACTAAAAATTTTTCTTATGTAAAAAAAAAAAAAAAAAGAAAAAAAAAACCAGTTCTAACAATAGACTTTTGAAAGACCCTGTATATAAAATAAATGATATTTCATGAAATATCCAACCAATCTGATTTATTTTTCAGGGAAATGAGTAAAAGGCAAACCTAATTATAATTATCCAATCCAATTTGATCAAACTGATGATATACAAATAATGGCGTTACGTTATCCACAGGCGACTAAAGCGCTGTATAAGAAATATGTTTCCCAACGAACTTCTGCAATTCAGGATTTAGTTTCGGTGTCTATCGACTCAAATAGTTTTTTATGGCTCCGAAGTATTAGTTGGAAGAATCTTTGAGGCGGAGAGCTATGGACCGTTTATAGAGGCTGGGCAAACATTGATGGAAGTGGCAAGATGGCTGAATGTTTCACGAAAGACAGTCTCTGCCCTCTGGAAATAATTTCAAGACTCTGAAACGAAAAATATGTCTGTTGGTCGCAACAAGGAGTCGACTACTAGACAGATGAGTTTAGAGTTGGCAGTCGCCACTGAAACTTCAGTATCGCTACAAACTGTGTACAAAAAGCTTAAACAGAAAGATATTTATGCCAGAAGGCTGATGGTATGTTTCACTAACCTCACAACATAAGAGGGTGCGTCTGAATTGGTCAGAAAACATCGGAGCTAGAGTCAACAACAACGAGCCTGTGTTCTTTTCAGTGACGAGTTGAGGTTCAGTTTAACTCCTGATTCTAAACATTTACATATTTTTACATCTGGAGGGATCCAGGTACTCGAAATCTTCTCGGCAACATTAGGGAATATGACCGTTATGGTGGTTTAGATATGATAGTATGGAGATGCATAATGATCAATGGCCGTACTCCCTTTCACGTGTTCGACAGAGGACCTGTGTTTGCCCAGAGATATCGAGATGGTCTTAGAACCCTAATAAAGGCTTTTTAGAGGTGTATGTAGATCTGACTTTCTTTGTATGGATGATAACGCACGTCCACACCGAGTAAAGCTGTGTGACAAATTTCTTGAAAACGAAGGCATTGAGTGAATATACTGGACAGCCAAATCTTCTGATTTGAACCTGATTGAGAACTTATGGGATGCCCTTGAAAGAGCTGGTGCATGGCGAAATCCTCCTCCTGGAGACCGTAATGCCTTGAAGACCGCCTTGCTGGAAGAGTGGAACTTATTGCCCATGCATTCGTTTCCAAGTTATTCAACTTTTTCTAAAATCTCCTTGCAACACATTATTTCCATTTTTATCGCTTCATAATTAAATGTATCGTATGCATTCATATTCGATTTTTCGGTTTGCATTTATGCGTTATGATGCCATGTATTTCCCCACAAAAATTCATTCAATTATATTAAACAGTTGCTACGAAATCAGTGTTTTTGTACATGTAAAGATAATTTTGAACACTAGTAGATGTGGCTTAGATGATGGCTGATAAGGAATCCGAACCAAATTCCGGAATGGGTTGGGGACGTGACTAAGGACTTCCACTTCCGGTTATTTTCCATTTCCTGTTTAAAAATTTAATTTTACCTGAAACATCTGTTTCTCAAAATTGACTGTAGATAGAGCTCAGATGATAACTCATGTGAATTTAACATCAGATTCTTTAGGAGGTTGGAGTGGTTCACTAAAAATGTTCCCTCCTGGTTTCTTTTCCCCGTCCGATTCAAAACTCTCCTTGAAACATTCCTTTCTCAGGATTGGTTATAGATGGAGCTTAGATAGTGACTGATATAGATTCAACATTAGATTCTGGAAGCGATTTCCAATTTCTGGTGACGTCACTCACGATTCAATAATTTACATTTTTCTTAAAACATCTATTTCTCGGAATCTGCTGTATGACATAACGTAAAAAATCTGATGTGGGCAACACATGACTTTCCTTATAAAATACAATGAATTTACTACTTTTACAATAAAAAAATAGGTTTTTCTTATAATAGATATTTATATTCTTTCCAAGATATTGAATTTTCGTCAATTAGTCGTCATTTTCATTGATTTAGTGCCATTTTTATTCATTTGGCGAGATTTTCGTTAATTTGGCAACATTTAAAAAAAATCGCCAAGTTGGCGAAACTCCGCCAAATTCGGTGCCAAAATCTCGCCAAGCGTTATGGACAGAGACATAAGTTATTCTTATAGCAGATAAATAACTATTGGCGTCCAAATGCAAAAGTATTACTCAAAGTATCTTTTCTCATGAATGGAACGAGCTAGATCCACGAGAATGATGTCACCCAATTTATCACATGATATTGCATATGAAAAGTGAACATCTTTCTCAACAGTTAATATATATATATTTTTTAATTTATGGAATTTTTTGTCCAATTTATCTTTAAAATGTGCAATATCTCGAGAACGGTTCTTGCTAGCGTTCTAAAGTTTATGTTAAAGTTAAGGAAGGAAATGTCTATTTGCGTAACTTTATGAAAGGTTTTGATTTTTTGAGGATTTTTTCAAAATTTCACTCGAAAATTTAGGGGGGTTCTGAACATTCGATTACGTTAAAAAACAATAGGCTTCCAGTATTCACGGATTGTGATTTTTGTACCAAATTTCATTCGAATCGCTCTATTTATTCGTGAGATATCGTCTCCACAGACTCACTGACACACACACACACACACACACACACACACACACACACACACACACACACACACACACACACACACTTTCACACACACACACAGACATCACCTCAAAAACGTTTGATTCGTGATCAGGGATGCTTGAAACGTGCTCTCCCGTCGAAAACTCGAATTCAAATTTTCGACCCCGTCACAATACTTTCCTTATACATTATGTATATAAGGAAAGTAATAATGACTAGTATGGATTCAGCATCAAATTTTGGAGGTGGTATGGAGGTTGCTAAGGATTTCTATTTCCAATTCATTTTCTATTTCCGATCAAAAACATTTTCTTGAAAATCCTATCTTTTAAAATTGGCTATAGATAGAGCTTAGATGATGATTATAGCTTAGACGATGAAAAGATTCCTACTTTCGTTTTTTTTTCACTTCTTCTTTAAAACGTTTCCTTAAAATATCTATTTCTCAATGGGCTCAGAATCGAATTCCAGAGGGTATCGCGGGTTCACTAAGAATTTCCATTTTTGGTTTTGGAGATGACACTTCCGGCTTTTTCGAAAATTCATATGACTCTACAAAATAAGTATACAAAAGAGAAAAAAAATGCTTTATATGGCGTCAAAAATAAATTATACACAATTTGCCACATATGAAAGCTCCTCCATAAATTTGTCTATTTTTACTGTTCCTACAATACAGAGCATATATTCCACAGATTCAGAAAAGGTGTTAAAGGAATTATTCTCTTAAATATTGATCTTTAACATATACTTGCAATTTTAAAGTTTCTTAAAAAAAATGATGCAGGATTATGTGAAAACTGTCTCATGTCTAACAGTGATATTTCTGGAAAAATTAAAAACCTAACTTTTTACACGTGCCCCGCAAAATTTCTAATCAAAAGAATATTCCTCAAGATTTCATTAGTTAAAATAAAAAAAGATAAATTTCACCTTTTTCCCTGCAAAATTATCAGAAATTTGTAGAAAAAATTTTTTTACTCAAAGTATAGGAATCCTTAAATTTCCGGTTGACCCTTACATAGTAAACTGGTGGGATTATCGCCAATTCTGGAATACTTTACTCTGACAAATTTCCCTCAAAAATTCGGCCAATCACGGAACTCGAATGCCTTGGCGTAAGCACAGACACTCTAGTTGGCGAAAGTAGAAGTATATGTTCAAAACTAGAGCCAAAAATTCTCTAAAATCTATATATCTGTCTTCAATTTGGGTACAATTTTAACTCTTCATTGATTAAACTAACTTTATTCGTATAAAAATGTCATGTTAGCTGCGTTCAAAATATTACTTTAAAATATATTAGCAGTGTTCAAAATAATATTTAGTAACTTAAAGTAAACTTACTAAAAATCTAAATGTAACGTCCAGTTACATTTTATGATACTTCAGCAAAACGACGGTAATTTATTTGTTACATCTGAGAAATAAATTTTAAGCAATATTCTTTTATTAGATCACCTTTGAATATTTCGAGTTATATTTCTTAGAAAAATAATAGAAACTATAAAACAAAATAAAATAATGATACTAATTTTAAATGTGTCGATATTGTGTATGCACTTTTACACAAATTCGTTGACGTCTTTGCTTAAGTTAAGAGATGTCATAAGGGAAACTTACATAAGAGTAACTTACCTGTTACATTAGATAAAGAAATTTTAAGCACAATTTTTTTATAAAAAAGATCAAGTTTGTGTATTTCGAGTTATATTTCTTAGAAAAATAATAAAACTTATAAAAAAAAAGTGATAATGATACTAATTTTAAATAAGTCGATATTTTGTATCTGCTTTTACACAAATTCATCGACACTTTTGCTTAAGTTAAAAGTTATAATTAAATCCTTTCTCCAGATAATAGAAATTGTAATTTATCCAGTTTGCACGAATGATTTTCGATGACATTGAAACATAAGAATACAACCTTTGTTGTTTCCCAAAAAATGAAAATTTGTAAATTCGCAGTAAAAATTGTTTGGGCCACTATTGGCGTGCTCTGAATTTTTTTGGGGGGTCGAAGCAAAATATTTTACTTTACATAAGTATTTCTGAATTAACAATGTTAACCCCTTACATAACGAAGGCTTAAGTAATTGATAATTAATAGAAATTAACAGTTAACTTTGTAACTTTTATGGACCCTATTTAAAATTTCACAGAAATGGGGTACTTAAAACATGTTTTATTAGAATGAGAAGATATCGTTTCGCGTATTCATGTTTAACATTAGAATCACGTGATTTTTCAATTAGCTAATGCACAAAAGTAAAAATGAAATCGCATAAATTAAATATATTTCGATCATATTTCTTTTTCTTTTCTTTGTTTTAATATGAAAGCACTATCTTATAGATTTGGTTTAAAGCTCGTTGAAAAAATCATTTTTCGATATTTCTGATGGTGTTTAAAAAGAAATGTGTTAATATCTTCAATCGCAAAGAAATCAATTTGTGTAAAAAATCACCCAAAATTGCACTTCCACATAAAATAACTAAAATAAGTCCAATTCGTCAATGCAATTTTATTTAAACATGTCTAAAATGCAATACATTCCTAGGTAATATTTTAAAACTTATCACAATACTATTTTAATTTATTATATTTGAAAACTTAAACCTTCATCGAAACAAATGAACTTCAGTCAAATGACGGCATTGAAATATAAATTGCCTGGCTTAAACATCTCTAAAATGTGATACATTCTTCGATAATAATTTTAGAATTATCATAATACTACGATAATTTATTATATTTGAAAACTTCATCGAAAACAACTGAAATTCATTCAAATGACGTCATAGAAAAAATAACGCGCCTGGCTCTCTCTATAAAAGCAGCATTTTATTCATAAATAATTTCCCATTCATGTCATTCATCACAATACTATAATAATTTATTTTATTTAAAAATTAAGACCATGGAGCTACAAGTAATTAAACTCTATGCGTAAAACTGCATCGAAAAAAATCGTCCTTCTATTTGTAAAATCAATGCATATTTCATTCATATCAACTATGCAGACTCCATGAACTAAATGATTTTGTGTTCAAGAAATACAGCAATTCTAATACAACTCATTCTACATATTTTTCTGTTTACATTTTGCATAAGTGAAAAATAGGCTTCGTTGTAGAAATAATCAAATTTGGATGATCATTTAAACTCAAATATATTGTAATTGCGTTGTTTTAGTATGTAGATGCACAGAATTTAAGCAAAAATAAAGTAGTTTTAGGACGAATACAACACTCAATATGAATTAAAAAGAATTTTTAAAATCACGATTTTGAGACAAGATATGGATGCCATATATCATTTTGAAGTGGGTCACGTGATCTTTTCATATCATGGCCACGTGATCGCTTCATATAAGAGGTGTTATTATTATTTTAATTTTTATTTAAAAAACTAATGAATATATTTTGCTAAATTTTTTTATATATATTTTATGGAACAATTTGAATATTACCTAAAATTTTCGAAGCAATTTGTGAATTTTAAATCCGTTTAAAAAATGTTTGAAAAATTAGGTCCCATAGGGTTCAATGTATTTCATTTTTTCAACCCGGGTTCAATTCAAAACTAATTGGGTGATATTATTCATTTATATTCCCATAGGTCCTACAGACCGTCTGAACAACATACTAAAATTTCATTTTGATTAAGTCATTTTTACGGCAGTTATCGTGCTGACAGGCAGACAGACAGAATGAACAATGTCATAAACACTTTTCAACTTTGTTGTAAAGTGTTAAAAAAAAAACTCCGAGGTGTTTTGGGAATTAACCTAAAATACCACTGCACTGCATTTCGTAGCTATGGGCGGCTTAGATATATCGCTATGCGACTAACAGACATCCACTTTTGCTACGCTTGATATGCAACAAAATAAAAATGATAATTCCCGGAAAGAAGGGTAATAGTAGGTTTATGCTAGAAATTGAAAATTTAAATTACATCGATGTCAATGTCCTTAAAATAATAAATAACACAAATGAGTCCAATGAATCCAGTATACATCGGCATTGCTAACCTGTTGTTAACTTTAAAAAAGTTAACAAAGATAACTTTAAAAAAGTTAAAGATAACATTAACTTTTCCAGAAACATTAATTTTGCAACTACTCACAACGGAAATTTACCAATCAAACCCAAACCGAAATTATTTTGAAGTGAACACTTTACATCATAGAGTAAGTATAACAATAATTACTAGAATCTAAATTTACCAAAATACCCGGGAGCTTCCAGATTTCAGGGATGGATTGCTGACTTCGAAATGTTCAGAGAAACATTGAGGCGTAGATAAAAGCCTCGACGACCTTACTACTAGACGCACGGTTTTGGAAAACAATTTACTGCACGAGAAGTACCACCAATCAATTGGAACAGAATCATATTTTGTAATAACGTTGAGTTTAAATTGAAATTATCTTTCATTATTTAATAATTTAAACGAGATATATGTTGTGCTATAAAATAAGTTATTAAAAGTAATTTAAATACCCCCCCCCCCCCCCCTTACATTTTTATATCTAGGCACTCATCAAAATTTTACAGCTCAATAAACTTGTTTTATTCTAAACAGTTATATCAGTTCTTTACCAATGAAGATTAAATCGTTATAAAGCAAATTATGAGGTCCAAATTGCACCCGTGGCTGCTAGTTTTTGAAGCCACTGCCTTTACCTCCATGGTTTGTCCTTTAAATATCAAGTAATCCAATGTGCTATCTTAAATTTAAGTTATCTTTGTTTTTAATAATGTAAAATGTTCATTCATAGTCATAAAATCTCATAGGGACATATATATACAATATATTTTCTAGGTATTATATCATGTGAACTCATGCCTAAATGGGAAACATAAAGGGAAGTTTTGAATTTGATATGTTCTACGCTAATGTCTAGTTTGTTCTGTTCCCAGGAAGGTCGGTAAGATGTAAACAACGGTAAGTATGATATTTTTACTTTCTCATACGTAGTATTGAGAAAGTATTGTTTTCAAGAATATTTTCGATTTCAAGATTTTGATGCCAATATATGTTTTAAGACCTCCCGAATACATTCTGACTATTTTTGGAGTGATGTCTGTCTGGATGTATGTCTGTAGTCGATAGCGACCACAAATAAATATGGATTTTCACGAAACTTTATATCCGGCTTTGTTATAAAAAAAAAAATCTAGAACTAGATAGATTTTTTTTTTTAATTTTTCTCAGCTAGATAGAATTTTTTTAAAAAAATTATTTGAAATTTCATATTTTTTTAACATGGCAACATAAGACAACATCTGACATAATTATGCATAACTGGGTTTATTTATAGCTCAATGATCGCAAGACCTTATAGTTTTAATCGTTGTTGTGAAAAATGGCCGCGACATAGTTTTTTTTTGCTCGTGACGTCATTAGACCCCCCGGAAGGCACGTGCCCGTTACTCTGGGGATACATTGTCAAGTATGCTATCAATCGAAACACGCTATATAATTGCTTATTATAACACGCTATAATTGTAATCATTTAGACCAGTGTTTCCCAAACTGTGCGCCGCGAAAGAATTAAAATTATATTAAAAATGAGTAAAATATGAAATAAAACTCTTAATATAAATCATTAATATTAAAATAATATAAAGTCTTGCATGTTTGTTGCGTAGTGCTCGGTTCAATACGAATGTTAGTTTCTTTTAAAAAATTATATACCGTATATATATATATATATATATATATATATATATATATATATATATATATATATATATATATATATATATATATATATATATATATATATATGTATATATATATATATATATATATATATATAATGTTGAATTACATATAATTATTATTAATACATACCCTTATGCTTGTTAATTCCTCCAACATATTATATAATGAATTTACACTTATACGGTATTTTGGGTACAAAAGTGTTTTTAATGATCACAATTGGTACGTCTGTCATGTGTCGCTGGCAGTTGTTCTCATACGTTTTAATATTTATTAATTTTAATTAAAAAATTCATATGATAATTCCTGGTATATTTATTTTATTTATGTAAATATGTTATAACTTAATTAAAAAATCTACTTACTCATTATAAATAAAATTCATGGAAAAAGCAAATACGAATGCAAAATTGTAAATTGATTTATTAACAGCCGATGATTCCCAGCATAAATGTTTAATTTTACACACGAAAATCAAGTGGCTATCAAGAGGAAAGGTTTTAAGTAGCATACATGAACTCTAGAAAGAATTACTTGTTTTCTTTGAATGAGAAAAACACCAACGTTTCTGTAACTATTTAAGATGAAATTTTTGGATTTCTAGACTGGAATGTTTAACAGAGATATTTACACATCTTGATTACAATAATCCAAGGTAAAACTGAAAATATTTTTACTTCGACAGATAAACTAATTGCATTTCAGGAAAAAAAAGCAATTTGGAAAACTAGAGCTAAAAATGGTGCCTTTGAAATGTTTTCATTACTTGGTAAAACCAACATAAAACAAATGACTACTATTGTAGTTGAGCATTTGATAATTCTGGAACAAAAATTAAACTATTATTTTCCATCACTGAATACAGAAGATTATGACTGGGTCCGAAATCCATTCATAAAAATTTTACCCGATATTGGTTTGAACTTAAAAGAAGATGAAGAATTGGCTTCTATTTCCAGTGATCGGGGACTTAAAATCAAGCATGCAGAATTACCCATTGATGCATTTTGGATTTCTATTAGAGAAGAATATCCCTCGGTAGCTAAAAAAACATTATCCATTTTGATGCAGTTTTCCACACCATAGTTATGTGAATTGGGATTTTCTTCACTCACACATTAAATGTAAAAAAAGAGCGAGACTTCATTGCATTGAAGATGAAATGAGGGTCTGTTTATCTGAAATACTTCCAAACATAGAAAATGTGGCGAAAAAACATCAAACCCATGTTTCACATTGATAAATTTTTTTATTTATCGAACAAAAAGTAAGTACTATACTTAATAATTTTCTTTAGTTTCATTTTTTATGTTCATATGTATAAATACTCATTATTTATGTTCGCATGTATATATTTATGTTCACACACACACACATATATATATATATATATATATATATATATATATATATATATATATATATATATATATATATATATATATATATATATATAAGTGCGCCGCAAAATTTTCATTTGTTGTAAAGTGCGCCGCGAGTTAAAAAAGTTTGGGAAACACTGATTTAGACCCATAATACCAATTTTTCAAAATATTTCTTATATAACATGAACAAAAGAAAGAACCTACTAAAAATGGATTCTAGTATGAGAAAGTCCAAGTTGAGCCACATTCCAATTAATTTAAAGGTGGTATAAGTGTCATTTTAAGAGGTGGTGCAGACTAATTTCCAAAAAGTGGCACATAGTAAATTTTAAAAGATGATGCAAATAACCGTATTACCACATTTAATTCCTAGCAACCGCCGTCATCAATGCCGTCGTTTACCATAAGAAATTAGGTACATAGTGGAGCCCTGCAGCTTTTACAGTGTCCATTTCCCTTACCCCACCGATATTTTAAATAACTTTTGAAATAGTGTTTTCACATTTCCGACAGCACTTTTGCACCTGAGAAAGGAGTTTTGTGTCTCTCTGTGCACAAAAGCTTTAAAGAAGTACAATGTGAAATGAGTTTCAAATATTTTGGGAACCAGAAAAATAAGAGTATCGCAGAATTTTTTTAATCGCCCCCACCCCTTTTCATCCAGAAAAAAATCGAGAATCTATAACAAAAAATTTTTAATAAAAAAGAAAAACCTATGCCTAAAATTAATTGAATACAGCAAATTGATTAACTATATAATTAATTATACAACCAGGATACAATTAACTTATTGATTAGCAAATAAAAATACAAATTCTTACCTTATTAAAAATAATTTTATCTAAAAGACATAGACACTAAGAAGTTCTGTGACAAGAGGGAGGGGGAGAGGGTTACAAACGGATATCTTATGTAATGTATTCAACTTTTCAGAGGGGTATATTTAGTGAGGGAATTCTACGGTAGTTTTATTGATGCTGTGATAGAAAATTTTATATAATGCCCGAGATGTGTGTACAATTGGTCTTTGATCAGCAGATGAATCTACTTCGCCCCCATTTGAAAAGATGATTAATCCATATGCATCCATCAACGTCACAAAGCTGTTGCCACCATTGAAAAAGAAAGTTTAAAAAAAATTGTGAAATATTATAAAGGAAAGAGTACGAAATATGAAAAATATGCATATTTTTTTCTTATTTAAATAATGATTGGGATACAAGTACTATGGAATATGAAGTAGGAGAACGTCGAGTGGAGACTCACAGTCCAAATTTTTTCTGAATTCTAATCATCTGTCCAATTTCTATTTTCAAAACTCGCTATTAAATTGAAGGAATTATTGAGTTCCAATAACATATTGAACTGAATGCCACCGCATAGTATCCAAAATTGAACGTGTTTCATTATTACTTCTGGTTTATCATTCTTTTAAATGCGTCAAAATGAATACGTTACGTTACTGCTTGGACTTTGGAAAATAACGAATTAGTTCCACTTGTTGAAAATTATTTGGGATTATGGGGTCCTCTTAACTTTTATAATATTAGCATACAGCAGTGTTTGCCAAACGTTCAGTACTCCTGTATACCTCTTTTTGAATTATAGCTTTTTAGCGCATTCCCTTACACAAATCGATCTTAATTGTATATTACGCTTTGGAATCATTGCAGTGGAGATTTGCTTATTGTGTAACAGAATCTTCAATCTAAAACATTCCTACAAAATTGGGTATAACATTAATACATTTATCATTTAATTACTGTATATTAATCAACATAAACAAATTATTATTGATATTATGTATTATTTAATGAAATATTTTGTAACCCCAGCTCTAGTCTCAAATATGCACTTCTATTTTCGCCAAAGAATTGGCGAAAAAATTTGGCAGGGTTGTCAAGTACTCTTTGCTACTTATACGCCAAGGCATTCAAGTTCCGTGACTGGTCTACATTAATACATTTACTAACATTAATACATTTATCATTTAATTACTGTATATTAATCAACATAAACAAATTATTATTGATATTAAGTATTATTTAATGAAATATTTTGTAACCCCAGCTCTAGTCTCAAAATATGCACTTCTATTTTCGCCAAGGAATTGGCGAAAAAATTGACAGGGTTGTCAGGTACGCTTTGCTACTTACGCCAAGGCATTCAAGTTCCGTGACTGGTCTATATGTTCTAGTCTTATACGTCTCACACCCCCTCCCCCGCCCCATGAAAATATTTTAGTAACGTTACTGCTGGGTATGACACAGCACTTAATTTTATTTTCACAGCAACTTTTTTACAATTTAAATAATTTTAAAACGATTAATATAGTAAAATTTAAAGAGGGGACGCCTTTGCCTCTCATGAACTTTCTCTTGATAAGCCGCTACCCTGATTTATTACAATATACTCTATAACATTGCGATGCATAAAAAGCAGTGGCGAATCTATCTGAATATTCTGTTGCAGTATAGACTGTTAAGTTCAACATACTATCGATTTCTCAAACCTTATAATACCTTTCTTCAAAATAAATATTATAAATTAAATTTTAAAACCCATTTGAAGCCAACTATAAACATTTTATACAGTTTTACTAATCCAGACGTGTACATTTCTAAGTTGATAAATCATGAAATTCCAACAGTCCTCTCGTCCGGCAAATATCACTTGCGTTTAGTGAACAAACACGTTTTCCAGACAAAACATTAAAATCCCGTTTAATTTCATGCAGAATGTTGTCTACAGCATCTGTGCAAGGGAAAGCAGGATTTGGGTAAAAATGACCGAGAAGTGCAGGAGATAAAACTGGGTTTCTCTTTTGCCAGAACTACAGTCAGGGTTGCCAGGTCTGTAACATTTCGAGCCATAGGCGTAGCCAAGATCTCCAAATTGGGAGAGGGCGATGATTGAATGTTAGGTTTACTGTGCTGGGATTTTGTTTATCAATATATGCATCCTATAGAGAACTTATGCACTTGTCCGAATCAGGCTGATAACCCATTTGTAAAAAACTCCGTTAGTTTTCCATTAGTTCCATACTGGAAAACGAAATTCACACACTATAAATTCCCCCTATTTCCGAGATTATGGCTACGCTTATTTATTTATGTATGTGTGTGTGTACGGGGGGGGGGGAGGGGGTTGTTATGACCAATAACCCTCTCCTTTGACTAGGTTAATGGGTCCAGCCGGATGTTAATGTCTCATTGAATAAAAAAATAATCTTCAAGTATTTGTTTATAACAAGTACGAATGCTGGAGTAAACCGTTAGTTTTTCATACGTTTAAGTATTTTATTACATATTTTTCCATAAGTTAAGTATTTTACTACATTTTTTTCAAATGGGTAATAAGTAAAAATCAAGTATAAGGGTAAATTGGTTTTGCATTTCGACGGTCGGTTTGCTCTAACAAAGAGTAAACTGGCACAAATGTACCGTGTTAAGTCTATACCGAAACAGAACAAACGTCCAGACAACTTACAGAAACAAGTCTACCCCAATGTCCAGAAAATCAGTCATTGTCTTAAATGAGCTTCTAAACTGATTGGGGGGGGGGGGGGGGCAGATATAGATTAATGACCACTTTGTTTCACATTACTTAAATAGTCCTCTGGGGTATATCGTCATATGTCCCTGAAATTATCCTTACTGATAAATCCCCAAAATATACATGGTGTTTTAAAATGACTGGTTAAATTTTACAACCAATAAAGCTAGAGAGACACATACTCCCAATTTGAAAATTGTTTAAATCGTAACAAAAATTTTTCAAAAATATTTTTTAAACTGGGAGATGTATTTGCATAAAATGCGAAATTTAAATTTTTATACGGTCCCTTTAAAGCAAAATGTCTCATTGCTCGGAAAATTTTTGTAAGCTTTTATGTGATATTTAGCCAAGTCTGGCATTTTTAGCGTATAGAAATAAAGCACAATTCCTGACTTAATCATGCTTTAACTAAGAAAATCTCAAGAATTTAGGGACTATCCACAAAATAAAGTTTTAGTGCATTCTGTGTACTTGTTTTTGCAAGAAAATCATTATTCAAAGGATATATGGTCCCCAAAAAGTTTTGAGGTGTCACGGTCGGATCCTCACGATGAGTTTTTTTTTTTTTTTTTTAACTTTAAACTATCAATTATTTTTAATGAACTCCAGATTTTCTGTGGTTTTTTTTTTTTTTTAGTAATCGAACTTTCTTCACTAACGAGGCTATATAAAAAGTTATTTTCTATATATTTATGCTAATAAATCACACAGTTTTGAAAGTGTTTTGATATAATTTTTCTTATGATTCAAAAGAATTTTCCAATTGGTAGTGTGTGTCTGGCACTAACGGTTCAAAAGTTCAGTTTTTCTTAACACCCTGTACAGTTTTACTGTGCAAACAGGATTTAAAAAGCATCTAGAGATGTGATGAGCAAATGATTGAGTCTGGAGCTACTTGTACCTGGACTAGACACTATATTAGTATACAAGACAATCGGGTCATCAGCTAAAATGATTTTTATTTTCTCTACTACGAGCACAATATATCCAAAAATTGAGTGACTGGGATGGAATTTGATGTAAATATTTCAACTTGCAAATACAAGAAGCCCATTTTTAGCGATAGCAAAGCACGATTTGTGTGTGTGTGTGTGTTGAAGACCCAGACCGTCCGACTCATCCTGAGGACTTGAGCAACTATTTGGACGGCCGGTGTGTGTGTGTTCTCACAAACTCAAAATCCGTGAGTTTGTAGAAAGGACATGTTTTTGACATATTAAATTTTAGTCCTGAAGATGGCGCTTCAGTCGCTCAAAATACAGGTGCTATGGAAAACAGGTCATATTTTTTTATGTAAAAATAGTGGTGGTTAAAAACTGATTTAAAAAAATTGGTTGTTAAAAATGTTAGTGAAACTGTTCTACTTTGTTTTAACTCACTACCGCTATTAAAGTTTAACAAATAATAGACTATATTACTAAAGAGCCCTTAAACTACATAATTACTAACATATAGTTATTTGAGCCGAACAATTCAATATTCTGTTTAAGAAATATCTTATCATTATTTTTGTTTTAGGACACTAATTCGCAAAAGTTCAATTACAAACGCAATCAAACTCTACTGCATTAATGCGACTAGTTTACAAACTTGTAATTTGACTTTTCTTTGTGTGTGACGTTTCTTTGTGGACGTTCCTTGTGTGATTTAGTGTGTGTGTGTGTGTGTGTGTGTGTGTGTGTTCCCACAAACTCAAACCTCACTTTTCTTTGTGTATGACGTTTGTTTTCTTTGTTTTCTTCCTGACTTTTCTTTGTGTGTGACGTTTCTTTGTGTGTGTGTGTGTGTGTGTGTTCCCACAAGTGACTTTGCAGAAAGGGCATGTTTTTGACATATTAGAGCTTAGGCCTGAAGATGGCGCTTCAGTCGCTCAAAATTCAGGTGCTATGGAAAACAGATCATATTTTTTATGTAAAAATAGTGGCGGTTAAAAACTGATTTAAAAAAATTGGTTGTTAAAAATGTTAGCGAAACTGTTCTACTTTGTTTTAACTCACTACCGCTATTAAAGTTTAACAAATAATAGACTATATTACTAAAGAGCCCTTAGACTACATAATTACTAACATATAGTTATTAGAGCCGAACAATTCAATATTCTGTTTAAGAAATATCTTATCATTATTTTTGTTTTAGGACACTAATTCGCAAAAGTTCAATTACAAACGCAATCAAACTCTACTGCATTAATGCGACTAGTTTACAAACTTGTAATTTGACTTTTCTTTGTGTGTGACGTTTCTTTGTGGACGTTCCTTGTGTGATTTAGTGTGTGTGTGTGTGTGTGTGTGTGTGTGTGTGTGTGTGTTCCCACAAACTCAAACCTCACTTTTCTTTGTGTATGACGTTTGTTTTCTTTCTGACTTTTCTTTGTGTGTGACGTTTCTTTGTGTGTGTGTGTGTGTGTGTGTGTTCCCACAAGTGACTTTGCAGAAAGGGCATGTTTTTGACATATTAGAGCTTAGGCCTGAAGATGGCGCTTCAGTCGCTCAAAATTCAGGTGCTATGGAAAACAGATCATATTTTTTATGTAAAAATAGTGGCGGTTAAAAACTGATTTAAAAAAATTGGTTGTTAAAAATGTTAGCGAAACTGTTCTACTTTGTTTTAACTCACTACCGCTATTAAAGTTTAACAAATAATAGACTATATTACTAAAGAGCCCTTAGACTACATAATTACTAACATATAGTTATTAGAGCCGAACAATTCAATATTCTGTTTAAGAAATATCTTATCATTATTTTTGTTTTAGGACACTAATTCGCAAAAGTTCAATTACAAACGCAATCAAACTCTACAGCATTAATGCGACTAGTTTACAAACTTGTAATTTGACTTTTCTTTGTGTGTGACGTTTCTTTGTGGACGTTCATTGTGTGATTTAGTGTGTGTGTTCCCACAAACTCAAACCTCACTTTTCTTTGTGTATGACGTTTATTTTCTTTGTTTTCTTCCTGACTTTTCTTTGTGTGTGTGTGTGTGTTCCCACAAGTGAGTTTGCAGAAAGGGCATGTTTTTGACATATTAGAGCTTAGGCCTGAAGATGGCGCTTCAGTCGCTCAAAATTCAGGTGCTATGGAAAACAGATCATATTTTTTATGTAAAAATAGTGGCGGTTAAAAACTGATTAAAAAAAAAGTTGTTAAAAATGTTAGTGAAACTGTTCTACTTTGTTTTAACTCTCCACCGTTGTTAAAATTTAACAAATAATTGACTATACCACTAAAGAGCCCTTAGACTACATAATTAGCAACATAGTTATAGTTATTAGAGCCGAACAATTCAATATTCTGTTTAAGAAATATCTTCTTATCATCATTTTTGTTTTAGGACACTAATTCGGGAAAGTTCAATTGCAAACGCACTCAAACTGTACAGCATTAATGCGACTAGTTTACAAACTTGTAATTTGACTTTTCTGCGCCACTGTAATATAGTTCTGTTATAAAGTTGTTTGAAGAGCCTTTTAAAAATAGATTGTTCAATTGAATACTTAATTTTCAGGGGATTAGGTCTGTTTTTATTTTTAGATGTATTTTTTCTCACAATCCATTATGAGGTAATTATTACACCATTATTTCACTTAGTATTTTTCCCTTTGAGGTTTGATACTAAGCGTGTCGAACATACTTGAGCACACGTAGAGTGAGCAATAACTATTTTATCAAAGGTACAGACAGCTAGGATCTCTGAGGGGGATGTATTTTCTAATATACGGCTAGAGAACTAATGTAATTGCCATTCCAATGTGGGATTGGATCCCATCCCCTGCTCCACTTTTCAGCCTAAGCCAGGCGCTATATGCATTATTAAAAGAGTTCTAAAACTTAATTTTAGACCTTAAAAAATCCTTAAATTATATGGTAATAAACGAGAGACGTTTGTTCGAAATATAAAACTATTTCCTCTTTAAACTAAAAGTATATATACAATTGAAATTTAGGAATCCACAACTACAATTTTGATGTTCACGAGTGAATTTATTAATTTTTTTTCTGATATTGATTTATTTCTAATTTTAGGGTAATTACACACGAAAAAAATTAAATTAAGTAAATAGCTAACATGTCAATGCATGTATAACTATATTGGCGTGATATGCCAATGTATTTTTAAAACTCTTTCATTCCAAGTTATATTTTTATGCATTCAAGTTAGAAAATCCTTGAAAACTTGCACTACTGGTACAACATCACCCTACTAGCAAAAACCCTGCAGACATGGGCGTATTTAGGAGGGGGGGGGGGGGTGTCAGGAAAATTGTTAATTTAATTAAAAGCTAATGTGAGAGGTGAAAAAAATAAGAAAAATGCATTATAAATCGGTTATTCCATTTGGCATGTTTATGAATGCTGAATTTGTTAGTTTATAGTTGCTGTTAGAATTCTGTTATGAAAGGGGGAATATTTTTCAAAGGTGGTACACACTAATTAGGGTCTCACTAATTAGGGTGTCCGGCCGTCCAAATAGATACTCAAGTCCTCAGGACGAGTCGGACGGTCTGGGTCTTCAACACTAATTAGGGTCCCGAAAAGTCTTAATGCGGCTTTGTATATGCATTTAGTAAACAGTTTTCTTCCATTACCTTCAATTAAACTTCATTGTAGTTAAGGTCCTATAGCTGAGGACGGCAACAGTACTACCAATGCGCGTATTTAGGGGGGGGGGGGGGCAAAGCATAAATGGCACCCCCCTGAAAAATTGCTAATTTAATTAAGAGCCAATATGAGAGAAAAAAAATCAGAAAAATGCTTTTTGGAATTAGAATATTCAACCACAATTGTGTGTTTTCTCCCACGTGTATATCAATAAAAACAATTTAAACTTATACCTAAATTGAAAACTTAGGATTATTGCATTTGGTATGTTCATGAATGTCCAATTTGTTAGTTTAGTTGCTCTGTTCCCAGGAAGGTTCTGATAATAAAAAGTAATTTCGTTATGGGGGTGGGGTATTTTTAAGAGGTAGTGTACAATAAGTTTTAAAATTGGCACATATTTATTTTTAGAAGTGCTATACATACTAATTTTCAAAATGTGACCCTCACACCATCTATTCAAATTTACTTTGTAACAATGCATATTTCATTGATAATAATCTATAAATTTTGAATGCAATCAATTTTAGCACCCCCCTCCCCTCCCCCGAAAATAAATCCTGCATACCCCGACTGTAGATTGAATATCCAACAATCTAAACCAGCAACATTCATGAAAATCATAAATACTGAAATATTGTGGAGCATTTGTCAATTGAAATTTAATAATATTAAAATAATAACCTGAACTGTAGATTGTAGATTGAGAAAGTTCAAAGACTGTTGATGTGAGCAGAATTTGTTTCCAAAGTAGCATCCCGATTAGTTCTGTTTAGATGCACAGATGTGCTACGTTACTTTCATATTTTTCTAGCGTGTTCACAAATATCAATCACATTGAAGCTGTTCAAGATAATTGCCAATATTAAGTAACAGCGGACTGCAATCAAGAAAAAAGGGTAGAAATTCTCAGAATACATGCTGCAAAGAAATGCTGTCAGCGGAAACTGTCTTGTCGCTCGTTTGAGCTACTGAGATGATACTTTTTTCTTCCATAATTCAAATGTATTCTGAAATTTATTATTGATATTTATACAGAAGCAGATATAATATCTATATATTTTAAGTGAAATATGCCATCAGGTGAATGCATCCTTTTCCACTATAAACGGATGTTATACCATTTATGTTAAAAGTATGTACTGACTTTTTTCGAAGATGCTACAATTAAATTAGATATATTTCGAAGATTTATTATAATAAAGCCTAAATTTTGGCACAGGAATCTTTCTCAAATGACAATCGCAAATAGCAATTGTTCAAATCATTAAATTTGAATACACTAACGTTTTTATTATAGAACTGTCGTTTATCATGGAAATATGCAAACAAATAATATTTATATTGCATCTCATCTAAGTTGGGACGTTGAAAAAGCCTTTCTTTATCTATATTTATCCGAGAAATATCTGTAAGGTTATGTGCTACCAAAGACCAGTAGTTACCACCTTTTTGCAAACCACGGCACACACTGAAAAAAAATTTCTGACGACATATTTCAAACACTGAAGATATTTTTCGCGGCACACTAAGATGGATACTATTATTCTTTTAGCGACACACTAAATGGACATTAATAAATATGCAGATACTTTACAATATTCTTCAAACACTTTCCAAGCAAAATATGAACTTATTCCTTGATTTTTCCCTATTCCTTGATTGTATATACAATAACAACATGTTTATTTAGTGACATTTAAGCTTATAATGTTTAAGTAATTAGTTTCAGCAATTTTCTGTTAATCTTATTATATTGTTATCGTATACACTTCGAAAGTTTGTAGCGAATTTTGTACGTTTAGCATTTATGTATGCGCAGATACTTTTATTTTTCTCTAAGTGCAGACGTATTTTCTTTTTTTTTTCACGGTATGGAAATTTACAAATTTCAATCTAATGGTCAGTTAGTTATTCAGCAGATCTTCTTAAATGCCGCTTTCAAGGAGATGTAACTGTCAAAGTAATTTGCTGTTAATCTTGTGCATAACACATACACAAGATTCTCCCAGAAGCAGATGCCAATGATATGCAAACTATGAAAATAATGCTTAGTATTACACAGATCCTCTTAGAAGCAGATTTCAAACGAGATGTAAAATATTAAAATACTGCTTAGATCATTATGACACACTTTTGGAATTTGAGGGAACACTTAGATTCAGCAGCGTCTTGGTTAGTAATACCTAACATAGGCATTACATTTAAGAAGCACAACTGCACAATGAGCATCGTGAAAATTATATCAAATCTATTCATGACATTCATTATGATTATAAAATCCAGAAATATGTATCAAGCACAATTCCAAGCATATCTCCACTTTCCATATGCATTCAATCAAGGATATGGGGCAGTGAAGCACGTACCTATCGCCACTTGAACTTGGCAACTCCAATGTCACACCATCTGAGAGGCCATCCTCAAAAGAAGCACAGGAGGACTGACCAAATACCTGCATTCCGATAGTGCCATCCAATGGCAAAAGTGCCCATCACAAACCGTCCCGCTTATAATAAAATGCAAATGAGTTTAGAATTTAGACTTCCTGGAGCGGAGTCCAAAATGGGCGGGACAGCCAGAGATATGCTAATGAGGAATGGGCCGAAGCGAACGAATGGCTGCGACGAGGCGGCAAATTAATTATTTCCCGAAATTTTCGAGGGGCTATTAACATATGGGGGTTGGTACAGACATTTGGAAGTGGAAAAGGGTTAAGGGCGGGGGAAAGGATTAAAAAGGGGTCAGGGGTAAACCGCACTGCGGGAAATGCAAGTTCAAGGTAGGCATGACCCAGTTTCGGAAATGGTGTAGAGAGAAGTGGGTCATGCTTTTTATTCGAAGGGAATATACAAATGTTGTACAACAGTAACTCTTATCTGATAAAAAAAACAGCTGTTTTTGCATTAAATGCCTCCAGTTATGTCTAGGCAAATGGCGATATTGCACTGAAAGATCCATGAAAATGCCACTCTATGCTCTATTTATAGTAATATCTGCCCTTGAAATGGCATGTAAATTTCACAGTCAAAGCTACAAGGGAAGGGGTGGGGACTCGTGGTCATTAGTGGAATGGACATAAAACTGTCCAATACAATCTCGAGAACTGAGCTTCCTCAGGGCTTATTGATAGCTGATTATTTTATTGTCTACCTTACCACTTTGATATATAATGTAAATATCATTGGAACAGGTCAATATGACAGGGCCGGTTAGCAGGAGAGGGTTCACTATGATAGGGCCGATTTGACAACCCCAGTACATCCTTGCTCATACTCTTTCTTATAAAGTTGGCTTGAAGCCAAAATCTTGAATTTAAAAATTTTCGGGATATAATACTTTCTCTATTCAAAAGTGTGAGAATGTAAAAGTATATAAGAGACAATCCCTAACCTGTCAGCTTACTGACTCCATCAAAGTCAAATTAAAATGATTAATGTTATATGCGATCTACACAATTTTAAAACTTTATTGTTTTAAAATGTTACAGTTTTAAAACTTGGTCTTTTAAAATTAAGATTACGTGTATGGCACATATATTGTAACAAGACAACGCCAAATCGTGGCATAATTTCTTTGAAATCATATTCTATGAACTTATAATCTTATTTTAAAACTTATAATAATACTTTAATCACTACACAATATGTTTTAATTTTGAATAAATATTTTACTATCTGGAATACAAGCAATTCCATTAGAATAATAGCATTTCAAAATCCCGCAATATCCCTTTCCTAACACGGATATAAGCAGTTCCTTTGAAGTCTTATTTTACGATCCTGTAAAAAGTCCCTGATCGGAATATGGTGAATTTCTTTAAAATCATGTTACAATCCTCTTTTTCTAACTTAAATATACGCAATTTTTCTGAAATCTTATCTTACAATCCGGTAATAATATTTTCATTACCTCCCAGATATGTTACAATCCTGAAGAATAAATCCCTGGAATTATATTTTAAGATCCTGCAGTATCAATTTCCGAAAACATGTAAGCCAAGGAAGCATGTAAGCATGAAGAATAAATCCCTGGAATTATATTTTAAGATCCTGCAGTATCAATTTCCGAAAACATGTAAGCCATGTAAGCATGTAGGCCTTTGGAAATCATTTTACAATCCTGTAATACTGCTTTTCTTACAAGTATACTCTTATGTGAGAAAAGCAACGAATAATATCTGACCGTGTTGTCTATTTTATTTATATAAAATCAACTTCTAAAACAAACAAGATTTTCGCAAAGATTCCTATGTGTCCTACACAAGACTTTCCCTACAAACTAACAAAGTTTCGATTTTGTAGGAAAACGACTGTATAAATCTGAAATTTGTTACTCACTTGATTTTCTCACAAGTTTTAGTTCAACTTGTATCAAAATATTTTATCAGAGTGAAAAAATACGATGTATCTGTTTCAGATTTCGTACCGAATTATTATTTTTAAAAATTTCACCAAAATATTGCAAAAACAATTTACCTGGTGAATATTGTTAAACTATTTTACCTACATTTACTTTTCTAATATTTTTAATATTGAAAATATTGTTGTAAGTGTATTGATGTTAATAACAGTTTGATGTAATATGCGATATATTAATATGTGATACAATAGTGATTTTAACAAAATGTACAAGATACATAGTACGTAATAAAGAGATAGGCAGAGGTTGCTTACTTTGAACATAATGTAGACACAATCACTTTATTTCTACAGTGGCTTTCTTCTGTTGCTCAATTTGGTATAGCTTCAAAGCTGCCTAGCAACTTTTTACACAATTATACATATCTACTATTGTATAATCTACTATTGTACAATCTTGTTCTTCATTGTACCGAAGTGCTGTATCAAGGATCTTTGCATCCTCAGTATGCGTAATGCTGGTATTTTTTGTCTGAAAGGGCTCTTTTTTAACAACAGCATCTCCATTATTTACTGCAGCAACTATTTCAGCACAAGCCAGACCTCAATATCGGATGCCCTGGGCAGGGCAGCCGTTTGAACATGTCCTGTGGTATTAAGAACTGTATTGTTGTCCACAGTTCCAACCAAACCAGCTTCAGCATGCTCGAACTCTGTTTCAAAAACTAGAAACTCAACCTTAGACCATGCTTTATGCCCTTCTGATTATCTGAAAATTCCTATGGAAACTCGATCAACCGAAAATGCTTCTGACCCATGCTTTTCGGATCACCAAGAATCTACTATATTTTAAAACCATTATCAGCCATAGCGTATAGTTCAAATAATCAAATTTTCCATACTATCATTATTGTTCAGGAAATCATCATTCTTTTCTATAAGAAATAATGCTATGAAATTCTCAAAATTTGAATCCTTCGAAATCTAATCATGGAAATGACTAAAATTTTTTTTATATATAATTCTAGTTTTTCCCATAATGAACATATAAAATGTATAGTGCAAGTGCGTTATTTCTTGATATGTCGGGTTCTGACCTCATATCACGCAGGAACATATATTGCCAGAAGTGTTCGGAATAGGTTCAGGTTTAAAACCTGCTTATCCATCAAAACTTCGAATTAAAAAAAAATTTCGAAAAAACAATTATTTCTCTAATACAATAGAGGGAGAAAGTAAAATTCGAATCCTTTTTTTTATTACCCTATCTCGTCGAATTTGAAGCATACTAGAAGTAATAAGATAAAAAAAATTTTAATAAAACAGCATATTTTTTTATTTATTTATATATATATAATTCAAATGTATTCATTCCGGTGCCCACTCGCATTGACGAAGAGAGGTGAAATGCTCAGTCGCTTGTTCAACTTACACGTGGTAACAATGCTTGTGAGTTCATATTTCTGTTCGAGGAGGTATTATTTTTCTGACTTGTAATTCAATTGATTTATTTTTCTCCTTCCACTAGCCAGTAGACAGTTCCAATGGTGTCTATAGTTAAATAATTGTCAGAAACTGGTTATTCTATCGGTTTTAATTCGAATTGTATGGCTGTCCTGATGAGAATGCAATTTCGAACTAACCGCCATTTTTTGTGTAGTTTCAATTGATTGTTCTCTATGTCTTAATCTTTTATCTTGAGCTTATTATTATTGCCTTTTCTCACTTTTGCCGTGTTTTCTTTTTCATTTTTATTTATATTTATATATTCTAATTGTGATTTTTGTATCCTAATATTCTTCTGATCCCTCTTTCCATTGTAGTGATATTTTACCTTTTTTCTTTATCCTTAGTCTTTGTCTATAGTTACTCATTTGTAACAGATATGCTAGAGATGGTTTTTTGTACATACAGTAGTTTATGCATAGTTTTCGATTAAAATCTTTCAATTTATATTATATATATATATATATATATATATATATATATATAAATATAAATTATTAAAACCAAAGTTAGAATGTATGTAGTAACTCATAATACACTATTCCAAAATTTTCTACAAAATACAAAGAAATAAAAGAAATTAAGACAAAAAGAGGAAATAATAAAGCATAATGCAAGTCATAAAGACAAAGACAATCAACAAATTTCAAAAATGAGGAATGCAAATAAGAAAACAAAAAAATCAAGCAAAAAAGCTTGCACATGGAGGAGATTTAGGCTTACGATAAGTTCATTTCGAAAACATTCTCTTCGGGTCCATATATCCCTTCGAAATGAACACAAAAATGCTTGTTTCTGAAACACAAGATAGATTTTATCTATAAACTTGTGTTATATGGACGACAAGCATATAGATTGGAACAATATATATATATATATATATATATATATATATATATTTATTTATTTATTTATATATATATATATATTATATTTATATATATATATATATATATTTATATATATATATATATATATATTTATATATATATATATATATATATATATATATATATATATATATATATATATATATATATATATATATATATATATAAAGCAAAAAAAATATAGTATTTTAAAGTACCACCTTTAATTATTTGCATGTATAAAATGCACAAAATATATGCATGCACAAAAATATATGTATGTATTAAAATGTGTGCAACTTAAATGTATAAAAGACAACGACATAGCAAATTTGCAGTATTGTGTCGGAACTCGTTCCGAGAATTTGTTCCTTTATTTCGGAACTTTAAAACGGAATTTTGATCGGAACTAAGTTCGAAATTTTTCGGATTTCGACATGACGTTCACGTTCTTTTTAACGTTCCTTTTGAAATGTTTTAGCGAGAGAAGTTCAAAGGAAATCGGTCTTTATGGAATTTGCTCAAGAATGAATTCTACAGTTTGCTAAATATTAATAATATTAAACAATCTTCCAAATAAACTTATGCTGTACAGAAACCCGTACAGCATAAGATAAGGAAAAATGCAGAAATGAATTCTTACAGTTTGCTAAATATTAATAATATTAAACAATCTTCCAAATTATCTTATGCTGTACATCAGAAACCCGTACAGCATAAGATAAGGAAAAATGTAGAAATTAATTCTACAGTTTGCTAAATATTAATAATATTAAACAATCTTCCAAATAAACTTATGCTGTACAGAAACCCGTACAGCATAAGATAAGGAAAAATGCTTAAAGAGGAATCATAAATGATATCTGCGTCTAATAAAACTTTCTGAAAATGAACATTATTTTTACTTTGAATAAGGAAATGCTGTAAATAAATCTTAAAAAAAAATATATATATATATATATTTTTCTTTTAATTTAGCAATGTTTCACTTTTGGTAGATTTGATTATATTTTTAAGTCCTATGCTAGATTTTAGGTCAATCTATTCCGTTTTAGAAACGATCTATAATGTAATCAATCCAAGAGACCTTAATTCGATCCGATCCAGAGTTCTAAATAAATGTGTTTTTGAAGAAAATATAAGTCAGCAATTTGCGCACATTGATATCGGATGGTGCGGTGGGGACATGACCCAACATTCTATTCGGCTTTCTCTTACAGGAGTAGAATGTAAAGTAAATTGAGAGAATTTCTTACATGACCAGATGATGATTTAGTTAAAAATTTAGTAAAAGATGATTATATAAAACTACACATATTGCATGAAATTAAACCATCTGATCGTATCATGAATTTGCACTAACCTACGCCCTCTCTCTTTTGTTTTCTGCCATCAGTGATCGGAAACTAGTAGAGGGGTTGGGGGGGTCAACGATCGAATAAATGGAGATTTGCCGTAGAAGATATCGCTCACGTAATGGGTAGTTAAGGGGAAAGACAATTTTCTAAGATAATGGGATTCTATGGGTCTGTGCCGTTTGGCAGAAATAATTTTGAGCGGGAACTCGTCCAATTTCCAGTCCGGATTCTGATTTTGAACGCGATCGAATTTAAAAGGAGCAACACAAAAGAACAACACTGCAAATTTAGACTTTCTCGATGCTCCTGTTCTCGAATGATTTATGAACTATGAGCATATTCCTATATCGGGTCCAGGACCAGCTGGGCCGGTAAGGTTCAGAAATAAAAGACAATTAAAACATACTACGAAAGACAACGACATACTAAATTTGAATTGTTTAGATAATCCAGTTCTCGAATCTCTAAAAAACGAGTACACACATTTCTATGGTGGGCCCAGGATGGACGAACCCGATAGGGTTTAAAATAAAATAAAAAATTAAAATATACTATACTATAATATAAATAAAATATAATATTAAAATACAAAAGACAACGGCATGCCAAATTTTGATTTCCTTGTGGTTCCCGTTTTCACGTCATTTAATAAACAAGAAAAGCTCAATCATGCATAAGCATTGATTATAAAACACTTTCCAACTGAAATGCAATTTTATTTAAACATCGCTAAAATGCGATGCATTCAGCGCTGATATATTTCAAATTATCACAGTACTACAATAATTTATTATACTTGAAAACTTAAAAATGAACTTTATTCAAATGATGTCATCAAAATATAAATTGTCTGGCTCTCTATGTAAAAGTAATAAATATTTCATTCATATATTATTTTTATTCCAGACTCCAGAGCTAAATAATTTTGCGTTAAAAAAATTCAGCAATTCTTATACAACTCATCTTACAATCACTTGTTTACATTTTGCATCCATTAAAATTAGGCTTAGTTGTAGAAATAATCAAAGTTGGATGATCATTTAAACTCAGAAATATTGCAATTGTGTTGGCACAGAATATACATGCACAGAAAATACGCAAAAAAAAACGGATTTAGGACTGGGAAACACTATACTTTACACTAAGACTTTACACTGGGAAATAAAGATGGATGCCATATTTTATTTTGAAGTGGATCACGTGATGTCTTCATATAATGGATGTAATTATTATGTTAATTTTTATTTAAAAAACTACTGAACATATTTTGCTGAATTTTTTGTTATATGTTTTATGGGGTAATTTGAATATTTCCTAAAATTTTCGAAACAATTTGTGAATATTAAATTCGCTTAAAAACTTTTTGAAAAATTAGATCCCATAGGGTTCAATGTATTTCATATTTTCAACCCGGGTGCAATCCGAAACTAATAATATTCATTTACATTCCCATGTGTCTCACAGACCGTCCCAACAACATACTAAAATTTTATTTTGATAAAGTCATTTTTACGGCAGTTATCGTGCGAACGGTCAGACAGACAGACAGAATGAATGAATAAAGTCATACACATTTTTCAACTATGTTGGAAAGTGTTAAAATTTAGTACATTCAAATAGCGGCCTCAAGGCGGGCTAGATGAAGTTTAAAATCCAAAGAATTAAAACATACCATAAAAGAGAACAACATACTAAGTTTAAACTTCTTTGCTGCTACGATTTTCGAGTTTTTCCTCCAAAACATGATAAATTCCTATCGCGGGCACAGTACGGGCTAGCCCGATAAAGTTCAATATTGAAGGAATTAAAATGTGCCACAAAAAACAACGACATACCAAATTTCAAATTACTGAGATTTATAGAACTTGGTTAGTTAGAGCCTCAAAGATTTGAATCATACTGACAAACAAAAACAAAATAAAACACTAAATCAAATAGTAAAACAAGAAAGATCAATCATGCATAAAGCATTGATTATGAAACACTTTCCAACTTCAATGCAATTTCATTTAAACATCTCTAAAATGCGATACATTCCTCGGTAATATTTTAAAAATTACCACAATACTACATTAATTTATTATATTTGAAAACTTAAAAGTTCATAAAAAAAAAAAAAAAATGAACTTCATTCAAATGACGTCAATTAAATATAAATCGCCTGGCTACTAGGTAATGTTTTTAACATTATCATAATACTACAATAATTTATTATATTTGAAAACTTCATCAAAAACAACTGAAATTTATTCAAATGACTCCATCGAAATATAACACGCCTGGCTCTCTCTATAAAAGCAGCATTTCATTCATAACGTTTTCCCATTCATTTCATTCATCACAATACTATAATAATTTATTTTATTTAAAAACTTAAAACCATGGAGTTACAAGTAATTAAACTCTATGCTTAAAATTTCATCGAAAAAAAAATCGTCCTTCTCTCTGTAAAATCAATGAATATTTCATTCATATCAGCTATGCAGACTCCATAAGCTAAATAATTTTGCGTTAAAGAAATGCAGCAATTCTAATACAACTCATTCTACATATTTTGCTGTTTATATTTTACATAAGTGAAAAATAGGCTTCGTTGTAGAAATAATCAAATTTGGATGATCATTTGAACTCAAATATATTGTAATTGCGTTGTTTCAGTATGTAGATGCACAGAATTTAAGCAAAAATAAAGTGGTTAAGACCGATACAACACTCAATATGAATTAAGAAGAACTTTAAAATCACGATTTTGAGACAAGATGGACGCCATATTTCATTTTGAAGTGGGTCACGTGATATCTTCATAAAATGGTCACGTGACCGCTTCATATAAGAGATGTAATTAATATTTTAATTTTTATTTAAAAAACTACTGAATATATTTTGCTGAAATTTTTTCATGTATTTTATGGGATAATTTGAATACTACCTAAAATTTTCGCAGCAATTTGTGAATTTTAAATCCGCTTAAAAAAATGTTTGAAAAATTAGGTTCCATAGGGTTCAATGTATTTCATTTTTTCAACCTGGGTTCAATCCAGTTGCTCAAGTCCATTAGATGAGTCGAACGGTCTGGGTTTTCAACCTGGGTTCAATCCAAAACTAATTGGGTGATATTATTCATTTATATTTCCCCAAGTCCCACAGACCGTCTGAACAACATACTAAAATTTCATTTTGATTAAGTCATTTTTACGGCAGTTATCGTGCTAACGAACAGACAGACAGACAGACAGAATGAACAAAGTCATAAACACTTTTCAAATTTGTTGTAAAGTGTTAATAAATCAACAGTTAAATAATCAAGTAAAATAAAAGGTGGTAAAAAAATATCTCTTACTTTGATTATCTTGTGAGCTTATCAGCATCATAAAATCGTGAAGAATATCCGCAAGGAAATTGAATCCACATTAATCTTTAAGCTGAAAAATAAGAGAAATCACAGATTAAAATTAAGAAATGCGATTTAAGTACAAGCACATTATTTTTAATATTTCATGAAAATCATTTTGAAATTGCGTTATTTCCCATTAATAAATGGTATTCACAGGGATTATTACTTTGAAAATGTATTCAACCCCTTTAAGCTCTCGTTAATATGTTCATAAGTTTAAGATTCGAAATCTCTGGATGTTGTAATCTGTGACTTTTACATTTGGGGTCCCCCTCAATTCGGACATTGTAAATGTAGTTGAATGCTAAAAAATGTGATTGAAGAATTTCTTCTACAGTTGCAGTTTAAGAATTGTTAAATACCACTGAATAGCAACTAAAAATGTAATGTCATGGTATGTATAGACTGTATATGCGAATTTTAAATTTTGTGCCATTGGTGATATTTTAATTTCCTTGCTTTGAAACTGTTACCCCATGTAAAAACAAATTTATACATAGATAATGGTAGAGATAAAGAACATTCCAAATAAATAAATATATATATATATATAATATATATATATAATATATATATATATATAATATATATATATATATAATATATATATATATATAATATATATATATATATATATATATATATATATATATATAAAGTAGAAATAGTTTATAGATATAATCAATCTATTTCTTTAGAAACATATATTTTGTGTTTGCTTAACAAAATACTTGGACCCGAGGAAAAGTTTTGGAGAAGTGAACAAATCTATGATTTAGGCTTAGCCCTTGTCCACGTGTATAACATTAATGCTTAGATTTCATTTGTTTTTCTTTTATCGTTTCCATACCATTGCTTTTTGATGATTTCTTTAACTTGATGATTCGAATTTTTTTTTTTTTTTTTTTTTTTTTTTTTTTTTTTTTAATTTCCTATTTGATTGACGATTTACAGATTTATAGTTTTATTTTGTAAGCTTGTTAGAAAGTTAGGTTTTTAGAGTTACAGCTTTTCACTTTTCTTTCATTGGACTTTCAAACTGTTATTATATATATATATCTTTTCTCTTATGTTTTGTTATTTATTGTCATTTTAATATATTGAGCTTCCAGATTTTGATAATCCTTTGATATTTGAACTTGATTTTTATGCATCGCTCTTGAATATTGATAAATTCATGTGTATTACTGAAATTTAAAATTAAGATCATTTTGTCTTATATGGTAGCATTGTTTTCCTTTAGTCTGATATTTCCTTTCATAGCCTCTTTACTTAATTTTTCTTCCGTATTGTTTTTGAACCAGGGTATGACACTGATCATGTTTTAAATTAGTCTTATTATTATTTTTTTATTTTTAATTTTATCTTTTTTATTTTTATATATATATATATATATATAACCATTTTCACTTCATTGCACATATGCTCTACAGACCATTTTCAATAAAGATATGTCACTGGTATTTTTATAATACAAGTAAATAATATTCTTAAAATATATATATATATGTGTGTGTATATATTTGGGGGGGGGGGGTGTAAAAGGCATATTAAGTTTTTATGAATGATAATTAAATATAGAATGTCACTACATCCGCTATGGTTGCCACAGAACAGAACCTAACTGAGCCAATTTCCTCCGATTAAGACGACCATTTTCAACACCAAATGACATGCACTTGCACACAAGATAAAACTTAAGGTGAAAAAAAAAATTGAAACTTAATTTTTGAAGAATATTAGTTTACCTGTTTTGGCAATCTTAAATACTTGTGTATATATATAAAGAAGTTAAAAAAATATATTTTATGGTTTAAAATAATTGCAAATACTACTAATAGCAAATAAAAATGGAAAGTCACTGTATTTATTCCTTGTTTTTTTTTTTTTTTTTTGTAACTTTTTTTCCTACAAACTAACAAAATAATGGAAACTTACTTGTTACATTTTCAAAGTAACTTTAACCAACCATTTAGCAAACCAGGACTGTAATACCTCATGAGCAATACCTCTTCACTAAATCAAAATGGAATACAAATCCAATTTCAGCTCGTTTATAATGTACTAACAGAAATACTTGGGGCGTTGCATGAGATAATACTCAAATAAAATTAACAATGTACAAAATCTGAATTACGATAAATGTGCTTGCTGTCTGTTACGCTTAACAAACCAGTAAAAAAAAAATCTGATGTGGGCAGCACACGACTTTCACTATCGACTCAAATTCCATTCCTCTTTCTAAAATTCTTTCTTTAATAATTTATTAAATTAAGTTGAATTGCACGGAATTACACGGATAATTATTTGAATTACACTGAATGTGCCAGTTTTAATTCAATTTTCAGTTTCATTTCGCGACTTCGCCTATTTTCAAGACGCCGTTGCAAAAATACGAAAAAACTGAAAGTTCTCAAAAACGATTTGTCTAGAGAAATGGGGATTGGAATTATTTTTCTTATCGTCAAAAATTACTTATAATTCATATATTTGAGCCTATGTAGCATTTTATTAACACTTTACAACAAAGTTGAAAAGTGTTTATGATTTTGTTCATTCATTCTGTCTGTCCGTTAGCATGATAACTGCCGTAAAAATGACTTAATCAAAATGAAATTTTAGTATGTTGTTTAGACGGTCTGTAGGACCTATGGAAATATAAATGAATAATATCACCCAATTAGTTTTGGATTGAACCCGGGTTGAAAAAATGAAATACATTGAGCCCTATGGGACCCAATTTTTCAAACATTTTTTAAGCGGATTTAAAATTCACAAATTGCTTCGAAAATTTTAAGTAATATTCAAATTGTTCCATAAAATATATAAAAAAAATTTCAGTGAAATATATTCAGTAGTTTTTTAAATGAAAATTAAAATAATAATAACACCTTTTATATGAAGCGATCACACGACCATGATATGAAAAGATCACGTGACCCACTTCAAAATGATATGTGGCATCCATCTTGTCTCAAAATCGTGATTTTTAAAGTTCTTTTTAATTCATATTGACTGTTGTATCCGTCCTAAAATCACTTTATTTTTGCTTAAATTCTGTGCATCTACATACTAAAACAACTCAATTACAATATATTTGAGTTTAAATGGTCATCCAAATTTGATTATTTCTACAACGAAGCCTATTTTTCACATATATAAAATGTAAACAGCAAAATATGTAGAAAGAGTTGTATTAGAATTGCTGTATTTCTTTAACACAAAATCATTTAGTTCATGATGAAAAAAATAATCATCAGTTAATATGAATGAAATATTCATTGATTTTCCAAAGAGAATGACGATATTTTTCGATGAAGTTTTACGCATAGAGTTTAATTACTTGTAGCTCCATGGTCTTAATTTTTAAATAAAATAAATTATTATAGTATTGTGATGAATGACATGAATGGGAAATTATTTATGAATGAAATGCTGCTTTTATAAATATATCCAGGCGTGTTATTTTTTCTATGATGTCATTTGAATGAATTTCAGTTGTTTTCGATGAAGTTTTCAAATATAATAAATTATCGTAGTATTATGATAATTCTAAAATTATTACCGAGGAATGTATCATATTTTAGAGACGTTTAAACCAGGCAATTTATATTTCAATGCCGTCATTTAAATGAAGTTCATTTTTTTCAATGAAGGCTTAAGTTTTCAAATATAATAAATTAATATAGTATTGTGATAAGTTTAAAAATATTACCGAGGAATGTGTTGCATTTTAGACATGTTTAAATAAAATTGCATTGAAGTTGGAAAGTGTTTCATAATCAATGCTTTAAGCATGATTGATCTTTCTTGTCTATTTATGTAAAACATAAAACATGCATTATTTTAGATTTTGACGATATTTGAGGAAAAAAGTTTTTGAAAAAAAAAAAAAAAATCTGATGTGGGCAGCACATGACTTTTCCTGCAAACTTATATCCACGTTATCTTTAATTTAATTAAATTTAATTCACTTTTAATTTAATTTTCGTTTTCATTTAGTAACTGGACTCATTTTCAGAGGTGGCGTAGAGAAAAAAAGAAAAAACTAAAATATTTCGAGAACGGCTAGTCCTAGTGTAATGGGGGTTGGTCTTATTCTTTTCTTCGTTAAAAATTACATATAAAATAAGCATTTAATGGTTATATTTGAGCCACCGTTTTTTTTTTATTTTAGATTTTAGCGATTTTCGAAGGGCTATTTTGCAAAAAAAAGGCAGGTTGTTTGTTCTTTTCCGAATCGTACCAAAATCTAATCAGCACCAGAGTATCCTACAAGTAATTTATCCACCAAATTTTGTGAAATTTAGTCAATTAGTATAGCTAGAGTGGATACATGAAATTTTCACGGGTCATTCCGCAAAAAAAGGCGGGTTCTGTTTTTACGAATCCTACCAAAAACTAATTAGCACCAGGTCTCACCCAAGTGACTTACCTACCAAATTTTATGAAATTCGGTCCATTAGTTTTTTAGTTAGAGTGGATATATACATTGCACAGACACACACACACAGACAGACACACAGACGTCACGCTAAAAATAATTTTTTTCGTATTCTAGATGTCTCGAAACGTGCAGATCAGTCGAAAACTCGAGTTGCGATTTTCGGCATGATTCCAATACTTTTCTTATACATTACCATGTATTGCAGGGAAAGTAAAAAAAAAGCAGGTTTTTTTCCCCCCAAAATCATACCAAAATCTAATCAGCACCAGGGAAACCTACAAGTAACGTAACCACCAAATTTCGTGAACTTTCGTCGAAAAGTTTTTCAGCTAGAGTGGATACATACATTACCCCCCCCCCCCCCCCCCCCCCCACCTTCGCACACACACACTAAAAATATTATTTTCGTGTTCTAGAGCTTCTCAAAACATATAAATCCGTCGAAAACTCGAGAGATATAATATTGCAGTTGTATACTCGAAAACAACAGACCGACAAGACAGGCAGTTTAATCTCCGTTGTTTCACGGGGAAATGTAAGATCAGGACTCGATTATGAAAATCGGCTGCCCTGCGGGAAAGAAGTCATTGAAGGGCTCTTCATGAAAGCATAACATTAATTAACGTAAGCAGTTATCCACTCAGTGAATAACAATGTGATTTTGTCAAAAATTGCAGCACAGCCTGCAAGAAAACGAATTTAGATTCTGCAGCATGTATACGTCAAACTAAATGCTACTTACCTGTCAACCTGTCAAACTAAATGCTACTTACCTGTGCATACGTCAGACTAAATGCTACTTACCCGTTACTCTCGAAGTCTAAAACAGTGCTATTATAATAATACAACTTTTAAATATAACTCTTTTCATATTTTTACTGTTTTATAATATAGGAAAATAAAATACTGATTTAGAGATACTTCAAGTGCAACGCCCGGTAGATTGCAGGTTGCAAGAGTAATGGAGCGTGACGATAAAATAACGATTGGTCGTACGATCTTGTTGCAGCACAGCTCTAAATCTAAACAACTAAATCTTCGCAAACAATTGTATTTCAAATTATCATTCGATTGCATATTTCGTGATTTAAGATTGTATATTTCAGGCGATGTTTAGCTTGGAAGCCAATTTTGAAATTTTCATTTTTACTTTCCCTGCAATACATGGTAATGTATAGGGAAAGTATTGGAATCATGCCGAAAATCGCAACTCGAGTTTTCGACGGATCTACACGTTTCGAGACCTCTAGAATACGGAAAAACTATTTTTAGCGTGACGTCTGTGTGTCTGTGTGCCTGTGCAGATTTTGTATCCATTCTAACTAAAAAACTAATGAACCAAATTTCATAAAATTTGGCAGGCAAGTCACTTGTAAGCTAATCTGGTGCTGATTAGTTTTGAGTACGATTCGGAATAAAAGAACCCTCCTTTTCTTGCGAAACGGCCCGCAAAAGCTTGTATCCACTCTAGCTGAAAATCTAATGGACCGAATTTCATAAAATATGGTAGATAAGTCGCTTGTGTGTCACCCTGGTGCTGATTAGATTTTGGTATGATTCGGAAAAAAATAACTTGCCTTTTTTTGCAAAATGACCCTCAAAAATCGACAAAATCCAAAATAAAAAAACTATGTATGCTGAAATATATCCATTAAATGCTTGTTTTATACGTAATTTTTAAAGAAGAAAAGAATAAGACCAACCCCATTACACTAGGACGTGCCGTTCCCGAGATATTTTCGTTTTTCTCTACGCCACCTTTGAAAATGAGTCCAGTTACCAAATGAGAACAAAAATTGAATTAATAGTGAATTAAATGTAATTAAAATAAAAAGAATGTGTATATAAGTCTGCAGTGAAAGTCATGTGCTGCCCACATCAGATTTTTATTTTCCCTGCAATACATGGTAATGTATAGGGAAAGTATTGGAATTGGGCCGAAAATCGCAACTCGAGTTTTCGACGGATCTACACATTTCGAGACCTCTAGAATACGAAAAAACTATTTTTAGCGTGACGTCTGTGTGTATGTCTGTGTGTCTGTGTAGTTTTTGTACCCACGCTAACTAAAAAACTAATGGACCGAATTTCATAAAATTTGGTAGGTACTTGTGGGCGAATTTGGTGCTGATTAGTTTTGGGTACAATTCGGGATAAAAGAACCCGCCTTTTCAAGCGAAATGGCCCGCGAAAGCCTGTATCCACTCTAGCTGAAAAACTAATAGACCGAATATCACAAAATTCGTAGATAAGTCGCTTGTGGTTCACCTTGGTGCTGATTAGATTTTGGTTATGATTCGGAAAAAAATAACCTGCTTTTTTTTGCAAAATGGCCGGCAAAAGTCGACAAAATCTAAAATAAAAAACTACGCATGCTCAAATATATCCATTAAATGCTTGTTTTATACGTAATTTTTAACAATGAAAAGAATAAGATCAACCCCATTACACTAGGGTTAGCCGTTCTCGAGATATTTTCGTTTTTCTCTACGCTACCTTTGAAAATGAGTCCAGTTACCAAATGAGAACGAAAATTGAATTAAAAGTTAATTAAATATAATTAAAATATAAAGAACGTGGATATAAGTCTGCAGGGAAAGTCATGTGCTGCCCATATCAGATTTTTATATATTAAAGCCAAACAAAATCTGAAATATTTTAAACCATATTTATTCACAGAAATCAAGTGGGAAAAAGTATGAAAATCCGTTAAGGCGTTTTTGGGTTATGAACGACCATGACGTCTAAGATCTCGTCAGATATAAGTTTAATTTAAATACCCACAAGCAAGTTAATAAAATAATTTGATATTTTAACATGAAGTCTATGGTTGGAGTTTCCAGATGAAATCGGGGCGAATACTAGAAGCTATCTATAAACAGTCAGCGAGTAACTTACAGTCTTCTCAAATCCAGCAAAGGAAGCAAATGAGTGTACAAAATCGAAAAAATTTATTAAAATTTAGTGGATTTTTATTTTACAAAATATTATTCACCACAAACCATTTCGGCTCCTCGGATTGGTGATACAACGTCGATTTTTACTTCCTTGCAGCACATGGTAATGTACAGGGAAAGTACTGGAATTATGCCGAAAATCGCAACTCGAGTTTTCGACGGATCTACACGTTTCGGGAGCTCTAGAACACGAAAACACTATTTTTAGCGTGATCTCTCTCTCTCTCTCTCTGTGTGTGTGTGTGTGTCTGTGCAATGTAGGTATCCACTCTGACTCAAAAACTAATGGACCGAATTTCATAAAATTTGGTAGGTAAGTCACTTGTGGGTTACCCTGATGCTGATTAAATTTTGGTACGATTAGAAAAAAAGTAATCTGCCTTTTTTTGCGAAATGGCCAGCAAAAATTGTCAAAATCTAAAATTAAATACTACGTATGCTCAAATATATCAATTTAATGCTTGTTTTACACATAATGTTTAACAATGAAAAGAATAAGACCAACTCCATTACACTAGGGTTAGCCGTTCCAGAGATATTTTAGTTATTTCGCATTTACGCTGCGCCACCGTTGATAAAACGTCCAGTTACCAACTAAGAACGAAAATTGAACTAAAAGTGACAATTCAGCGTCATTTTAAATAATTGTGGACGTTATTTTGTACGATTAAATCCATTATAATGAATTATTGAAGAAATAGAGAACGTGGATATGAGTCTGCAGGGAAAGTCATGTGCTGCCAACATCAGATTTTTTTTTATATAAGAATACGCGGGGGGGGTGGGGGGTGGGGGCTTTCTGGGAATCAAAGTTTGGGAGACGGACACAAAAGTTATAATATGCAATAAATGACTTTTAACAGCTGGAAATTCAAACTTTAAACACGTGCAAAGTGTGCCTCGAATTTTATGCACTTGGAAGACATGTCGCTCTCAACTTTTCAGTATTTGTCGTTATAAAATCGCGACAAACACGCATAAAATTACATATTTTAATTAATCGCATCTTGTTCCCAGACGGATGTTTCATGGTTTAAAACAATCACTCTCTTTGGCAGCTAAAAACCCGAAAAAACGCAAGGTTGAAGCCACTAAGTCTCTGATACGCCCGTCTGCCCTTCAAAAGGGAGGTCAATTCGGATCGAAGGTCAAAAGCACAAGTGCAAGCATTCCTCGATTAACGTTCATTCCAATAACGTTGGTGTGCGGGGCCTAACGCAAGCGGACACCACAGTAAGGATGAGACTGGTATCACATTTTTATTTTCAAGACAGGTTTCAAGTTTTAGGACTGGTCAGGGCCATAAACAAACAGGGTGCAGAAGGAGTTGAGCCCCTCCCCTTAGAAAGCATCCAGTTGCAAGTATGACATATTAAAACTCTATACGTATAAATTTATCGCACAAAATTTTAAGTCATTTATTTCACGCAATACAGCAATAACTTATAATATAGCTACATTTAGGCTTTCTTTATTTAGAGTTTAAATTACTGATTGAACAGATAAATGGTTGGAATGACCTGCAGATTTATACATTTGCGTAAATTGATTTCGCTGTTAAACCTTATACCAGCAGTTTTCAATCGTTATTAACCCCTGTGCCACTGACAGACCATTTCTTTCAAGTGTACCCCCCGACTATGCATTTCTTTCAACTATACTCCCTGACTTTATTTCGTTCAGATGTACACCCCCCCCCCCCCCGACTGTCTATTTCTTTCAACTGTACCCTGACTGTTCATTTCTTTCAACGGTACACTAGCTGTCCATTTTTTTCAACTGTACCTTAACTGCCCATTTCTTTCAACTGTATCACAGCTGCCCATTTCTTTCAACTGTACCATAGCTGCCCATTTCTTTCAACTGTACTTTAACTGCCCATTTATTTCAACTGTATCATAGCTGCCCATTTCTTTCAACTGTACCTTAACTGCCCATGTCTTTCAACTGTACCTTAACTGCCCATTTCTTTCAACTGTACCTTAACTGCCCATTTCTTTCAACTGTATCATAGCTGTCCATTTCTTTCAACTGTACCATAGCTGCCCATTTCTTTCAACTGTACTATAACTGCCCATTTATTTCAACTGTATCATAGCTGCCCATTTCTTTCAACTGTACCTTAGCTGCCCATTTCTTTCAACTGTACCTTAACTGCCCATGTCTTTCAACTGTACCTTAACTGCCCATTTCTTTCAACTGTACCTTAACTGCCCATTTCTTTCAACTGTACCTTAACTGTCCATTTCTTTCAACTGTACCTTAACTGCCCATTTCTTTCAACTGTACCTTAACTGCCCATTTCTTTCAACTGTACCTTAACTGCCCATATCTTCCAACTCTCCATTTCTTTCAATTCACGACGCCATTGGTGTGTACGGGGTTCCTCTTCTGACTGCATGATCCTCTCGAGAAGTTATCAGTCTGAGCCTCTGCGACAGTTATTTGTGCTTTCTTTGATCCACTATTGTCTCTATACACCCAACAGCTACCATATCGCTCCAACAAAAACGGTAACTGATACGTCTATTGGACCAACTAGCTTTCCTTAGGCCTATGGTACGACATCTCTCCAAATCCGAAAATTGTTTGTAGCGCCGTCGAGTACGTTTCAAAGGCATCTTCGTACACAACTTGCAGTATCAAAACAGAAAATCCAATTCCAATTGCCCGTGAGTGAGAAAACCGGTCGTTTGAAATACGGCACGGTGCGTCGTTCTTCGCGTTACATGAACCCTATAGCATCATTGGAGTTAATAGTTTCATCATTTTCATAACTCTTAAAACAACATCTGCATGCAAACTCTTAAAACAACATCTCTTAAAAACTCTCTTAAAAACTCTTAAAACAACATCTGCGGTTTTAGCTCAATTTTTTTTTTTTATGGGTGAATAGTTTTTATGCAACGGAGTGTATTTATTATGCTCCTTCATTATTTGCTGTCATACACCATTGATCGTTAATTCCCATAAATTTCAAGAAGGGGCGATTCTTCCCGCTCCCAACAACAATATATCTTAAAGGAATTAATATGAAATTTCTTGCTGATGTTTAAAATGACAATTACAAGACGCATTTTGGTTTTCCACGAAAATATATCATGAAAATAGTACTTCATATCTCGCTTTTATTTTTCTTTAGGGTCTGTGTGTGTGTGTGTGTGGGGGGGGGGGGGGGGGATCACCCTTAAAATATGAGAAAAGCCTTTTTAACACAGTTGTAAAGTGTTTATGACTTTGTTCATTCTGTCTGTCTGTCTGTCCGTTCGCACGATAACTGCTGTAAAAATGACTTTATCAAAATGAAATTTTAGTATGTTGTTGAGACGGCCTGTAGGACATACGCAAATGGAGATGAATAATATTACCCAATTAGTTTCGGATTTAACCCGGGTTGAAAAAATGGAATACATTGAACCCTATGGGACATAATTTTTCAGACATTTTTTAAGCGGAGTTAGAATTCACAAATTGCTTCGAAAATTTTAGGAAATATTCAAATTATCACATAACAACAACAACAAAAAAATGTTAAGTAGTTTTTAAAATAAAAATTGAAATAATAATTGCACCCGTATTATATGAAGAGATCACGTGATCATTTCAAAATAAAATATGGCATCCATTTCTTTACACTGTGTAAAAATCGTGATGTTTAAAGATCGCTTAAATTTATATTTAGTGTAGCATCCGTCATAAAACCGCTTTATTTTTGCATATTATTTGTGTATTTATATTCTGTGCAAAAGCAATTACAATATTTTTTTATTTTAAATGATCACTAAACTTTGATTATTCCTACAGCGAAGCCTAATTTCTATAGCATGCAGAATATAAACAAATCAAGCGATTGTAAGATGACTTGTTAAGAATCTTTCACGAAAAATTATTTTGCTCTGGAGTCTGGAATATAAGAGATATGAATGGAATATTCATTGATTTTACATAGAGAAGCAGACGATTTATAGCATTGTCTTTTTTGGTGAATTTTTAAGTTTCCAAGTATAATAAATTATTGTAGTACTGTGATAATTTAAAAAATATCAGTGTTGAATGTATCACATTTTAGGGATATGTAAATAAAATTACATTTCAGTTGGAAAGTTTTTCATAATCAATGCTTTATGCATGATCAATCTTTCTTGTTCTTTCATATATTTATTGAATTCAATGTTAAAAATATTTAAAAAAATAATTATCGAAATATTCTAATTAGAGCGTATTTTATAATACCTCGCAAGACTTTCTACTTTGAGATCGTTTTCCTCAAAACAGTTATTTTCAAATTTATGTGCATTGTATAATGAAAAATAATCAACACAGAATCCTTAAAATTTTGCATGCTATTGTGTTATGGGCATATTTACATACTCCAACTAAATTTTTAAGCAACTATCTGTTAACAAAATTTCACTAAAAACATGTTCTACAAAAAAAATTTGATATTTATAGCATTTAATGACAAAACAATCTTAACATTTATTTATTTATTTATTTTTTGTAACCCTCAATACAATTTTAAGTGGAGGTAAAAATAAAATCTCAAAATACTGTTTAAAAAAATTGGGAATATATGTTGTTGATGTTGAAACCCAGACCGTCAGACCTACAAGAAAGGTGTAAGGTAACTTCTTGGACGATCGGGAAGTGCCACCCAATTTAGACCGGAACCCAGTAGGGGAGGCATCCACAGGGACCGTACCCTCCTTCCCCTACCACCAATCTCTCGGAAGGACTTTCGGACCCACATGTTTAACGTGATCGTACTCCGCATGAACACGGCGGCAGTTTTGGCAGTGGCTGGAATCGAACCCGGGCCTACCGAGTGCAACTCCAGCGCGCTAACCAATGGGCTACCGCGCCCTGTAATAATTTATCCAAAAAACTTGAAACCTGCACGTAGCCCTTATACCGAAAGGCGCACTTTAAAAAACTATCAATTTAGGGCGCAAGAGGGGGCGTTATCCTCCATTCGGGACATTCAAGGTCACAAAGGCTAGCATCAAGGTAGCCGATGTCCCCCCCCCCCCCCGGAAAAAGTTCTATCAATTTATGCTATCAATTTATTATAAAAATAAAATATTCTGCAAAAAACATTTTGTTGAGTGGTATTTTTTTTTTTAATATTCATCTATTATTATTATTATTTTAGCAATAAATAAAGAGGAAGACAATGTACCCTAATTATTTTTATCATTTGAAGAAATAATGAGTGTTTCATAAAATGTTGAATAATCTACTGCAAACAACAACTTTTGAGCTGATTAGGGCTTTCTCTTTACTATAAACAAAATTGCTGTAAGTTATATTGAAATAGCTACAATATTAATAGTACTTAAATAGTTATAGTAAACAAACACGAAAATCATCTTTGCCAGCTTTGGTGACAAACATGACAAACAAACATGACAAACATGATTGACCTGTCATGTTTTGGTCACAGCTGTAAACTTTTTCTACAACATAGTATATACAAAGAAAAAAAAAATTTGTGATGGGGTCAAAAATCCGATTGTCGGATTTTGATATTTACACGTTTTAGGCATCCATGAATTCGAATAAAATCCTTTCTTTTCTTCAATGATGTCTGAGTGTGAGATTGCGCCAACGATAGCTCTCCAACAATTTAGTAAAATCGAATGAAATTTGGTACGATTATTTCAATCGATAGATGTCAAAGGTCTGTTGATTTTGGGGGATCGCCGAATCACGGCTAAGCCTCTCAATTTTTTAAACATTATAAACACATAATTATGTTTAAAAAAATTTCAAAAGAAAAATAGGTATTTTATTTTATTTATTTTTCTTATTTAATACAGAACACCATCAGAATACAGAACATAATTTTTTAACAGAATTTTAATACAGAACATTGAATGTCAAGTTACCAGACAACTTCAACTCTGACAACTGACGTATCAGATTATAGACGTGAACACTTTTACAATTTTACCCTATTTCTCACGGAGATGTGTGTAATGCAGATATCAAGAGTTTTATGTTCATGAAATTGTAACAACGTGAATACACGTGACAATTTTTACTTTCCTTATATATATAAGGTATAAGGAAAGTATTGTGACGGGGTCGAAAATTCGAATTCGAGTTTTCGACGGGAGCATCCCTGATCACGAATCAAACATTTTTGTAGTGATGTCTGTGTGTGTGTGTGTGTGTGTGTGTGTGTGAAAGTGTGTGTGTGTGAAAGTGTGTGTGTGTGTGTGAAAGTGTGTGTGTGTGTGTGTGTGTGAAAGTGTGTGTGTGTGTGTGTGTGTGTGTGTCAGTGAGTCTAGAGACGATAACTGACGAACGAATGGACCGATTCGAACGAAATTTGGTACAAAAATCACAATCCGTAAACACTGGAAGCCTATTGTTTTTATACGCAATCGAATGTTTAGAACCCCCCCTAAACTTTCGAGTAAAATTTTGAAAAAATCGTCAAAAAATCAAAACCGCTAATAAAGTTACGCAAATAGACATTTCTTATGTAGTTTTTCATTAGAAAACGATTGACATAAATTTTAGAACACTAACATGAACCGTTCTCGAGATATTGTACATTTTTAAAAAAAACGATCAAAAAGTCATAAAATTAAAAAAAAAATATGTCTTATTGCGAAACATGTTCACTTTTCATATGTAATACCATGCGATAAATTGGGTGATATCATTGTTGTGGAACTACCTCGTTCTATTCATGAAAAAAAAGATACTTTGAGTAATACTTTTGTATTTGAACGCCAATAGTCATTTATCTTCTGTAAGAATAACTTTTTTCTCCGTCCATAACGCTTGGCGATATTTTGGCGACGAATTTGGCGGAATGTCGCCAACTTAGCGACTTTTTTAAATTCTGCCAAATTAACAAAAATCTCGCCAAATGGATTAAAATGACGCTAAATCATTGAAAATGACGACTAATTGAAGAAATTCCAATATCTTGGAAAGTATCTACTATAAGAATAACATTTTTTTTAAACTGTAAAAGTAGTAAATTCATTGCATTATATAAGGAAAGTCATGTGTTGCCCACATCAGATTTTTTTTTTTTTTTTTTTGTCTTTGGATGCACATATTTCTTATAAAAGATGACCCTGAAAGATAAGATACAATATGTATCGAAACGCGATCGCCACTTAATTGCAGATATAGCATAATGAATTCTGATTGCCCGGATAGAACATGTCGGGTAACATTTGTCTCGATTTTTCGACTTTACCCTTTAGCCATGCATGAGCATATGCATATATTTGTTCTTGATCTTGGGTGGGCTTAGGTTTTATTCATGATGGTGAGGTTAACACTAAATCAACTGTACACTTTTGAAAATTAACGTCAATAAGTCACTTTGTGGATAGTTGGCTCGGCAAAGAATACTAGTGGTGTAAACGGGGAAAGGGGGGATCATAATCCCGACCCCTATCGTGGAAAAATTACAATTATTCTTTATATTGAAAAGCGAAATTCTGAATAGCGACCTCCCCATTCGGTAGTAATCCCCCCCCCCCCCCCTTTCAGAGATCCTAGTTACGAAACTGAAGAACTCTCACTCCCTCAAATTATGAGGACGGGGAGAAATAGAGAGATTATATAAAAAAATTTGATGTGGGCAGCACATGACTTTCTTTATATAATGCAATGAATTTACTACTTTTACAGTAAAAGAAAATGGGTTATTCTTATAGTGGATACGTATATTCTTTCCAAGATATTGAATTTTCTTCAATTAGGCGTCATTTTCATTGATTTAGCGTCATTTTTATCCATTTGGCGAGATTTTCGTTAATTTGGCGACATTTTAAAAAATCGCTAAGTTGGCGAAATTCCGCCAAACTCGCCGCCAAAATCTAGTCAACCGTTATGGACGGAGAAATAAGTTATTATTCTTATAGCAGATTGTTGTTCAAATTCAAACGTATTACTCAAAGTATTTTTTCTCGTGAATGGAACGAGCTAGATCGACAAGAATGATGTCACCAAATTTATCGCATGATATTACATATGAAAAGTGAACATGTTTCTCAACAGTTAATATTTTTTTTAATTTATGGGATTCTTTTATAAATGTATTTGGAAAATGTGCAATATCTCGAGAACGGTTCAAGCTAGCGTTCTAAAGTTTATGTCAATCGTTTTCTAGGGAAAAATTGCATAAGAGATGCCTATTTGCGTAACTTTATTTAAGGTTTTTAATTTTTGATGAATTTTTCAAAATTTCAATAAAAAATTTAGGAAGGTTCTGAACAATCGATTGTGTTTAAAAACAATAGGCTTCCAGTATTCACGGATTGTAATTTTTGTACCAAATTTCATTCGAATTGCTCCATTTATTCGTGAGATATCGTCTCCACAGACTCGCTGACACACACACACACAGACATCACCTCAAAAATGTTCGATTCGTGATCAGGGATGCTTGAAACATGCTCTCCCGTCGAAAACTCGAATTCGAATTTTCGACCCCATCACAATACTTTCCTTATACATTATATGTATATAAGGAAATTAAGTAATAATGCGTGTAATAGGGTTCAGTATTCACATATTGTAAAAATCGTACTAAATTATTTTCATAACGCTTCATTCGTTCAAAAATATTCGAATCCATATCAGGGATGTTTGAAATATGCTCTTCCGTCAAAAACTCGAATTCGAATTTTCGACCCAGTCCCGTCACAATACTTTCTTTATACATTATATACTATGTATGTAGGGAAAGATACGTAACTAAAAAAAAATTGAGTGGGCCCACAATTTCTCGATGAAAATATAACATTTTTTTAAAATGAAATGAATTTATAATTGATCAATTATATATTTGATATGCGTGTACATTTAAAACGATAAAAATGGCAAAAATTAGCAAAAGTGCAAAGGATCTTTTAGAAGATGATCTAAAAAAATATATATATAAAAGACCTAAATTTCGGTGGGGGGGGGGGGTTACGCCCCTGGAAAGCAACTAGAAACCAAAAGGGACTTCCCCGGTTTCTTTAAAAATCTACACCGGCTCGTACCCAGTGTTATTTCTTCTATGCAAAAATGCGTTCTTACGAAAACAACATAATGAATTTTTCTCTCACTTGTATCTTTTTCCTCCCGCCAGATGGCGCTGAATGCCAGTTATGCAACTACAGTGGAATCAACCACTTCGAGGAGGGGTAAGACAGGCACACATTTTTTATTCAACTCCGGCGGAATGAAATGTCGAGATCTTTGAAAGTGAGGAGAGGAGTGAAGCATAATCAGAGCATGCGCGGAGGATGGTAAGAGGAGCAACGTTTGCCGGATCTGCTCAGTCGATGGGGATCGGATGAAGAGGAAGCTCCGTTTGGGAGAGCGATGTTAAAAAGAGGAGTAATAGATGCGTGATGTATTTGTGATGTAATCCGAATATGAATGAAGGAATAGTTAACTTCTTAAGACTAATGTTCGGTGCATATGTTAAGGCTGTTATTCAATCGGATTTGGCCAAGGAATTCATATTCATTTTCAATAACTTTAAACCTCAGATGGTCTCTAAAATGTAAGCAGTTTAGAATAAAATATTAAATGTATAAGAGATTTAATAATATATTGAAACGATAAAAAAATAGGTAGAATTTTCGAAGAGTTGATTATGCGGAAGACAGCAAGTTCGACATAAATAATGAAGTAAAACATTTAGAGAGCAAATCTCCTTAACTTATTCAAAAATTCATGTTTATTTGTATCACAGTTCGCTTTAGTAGTGAATGTGTTATTCACACAGCTTTGTGGTTTTGGTGTAAGAATATTGTTTCCACTAGGTGCCGAAAAAGCGTAGTCTAATAAAACTCCACAATTAGCATCAGAATAAAAAATGCATCCTTTTATGAATTTCCGTTTATAATATGTGCTTTTTAAAATTAGCCAATTCCAATGTTTAGCTACTATCTTCACAATATATTTATATCATGCATAGTAATAATTATTTGCTTCTTGAAAAGTTAAATCTTGGCTTCCTTAATCTTTCATTGTACATTTTCTTTTTTTTTATGATATAATTTATTTCTATAAAGCAGATATAGATGACACTATGAATTAATTTAAATTTTCTAGAGGTAACAGGACCCGAAAATTTTCATATTCTGCAGTTAGAAGAATGGACTAATTGCAGATATCAATGGCAAACCGATTTCTTATTCATGATTTATTAGTTAGTTTCTATTGACAAAATAATGAATGTGTAGGTTGAATAAAGTTACTGTTAGTTATTTACGAAGGAATAATATAACTGGATATTAGTTATAAGTTGCTGTTACATTTTTCGATGAGTTACATATTACTTTTAGCCATTTTCACAAGCACGGGCTAAATAGCAAGTGGTCATTAAATGTGACACATATACACATTTTTATTACTTTTCTTGGAAGGATAAAGACCCTTTCTTGGTTCAAAGGGTTAGTTAATCTCTATATCTCGAAAGTATATTAATTTAAATTGTTACGTATAGATGAGAAATGAAATTTTGAGAAGTACATAGGTACAAAAAATTACAAAGAAAGATAAGAGTACAAAGAAGACAAAATATAAAGAAGTACAAAATGAACATATATTTTAAACATTAACATCTTTTTAAATAAACATCAATAAAAAAAACCATTAATGTCCTGTGATGCTAAATAAACATAAAATTTATAGAGAATAAATATTATAAAATTTCACAATTAAACTTCAATTAATATTTGGGCGGGATGTTTTAAATGGTATTATTAGGATCATGGCTAGAAAAAAAAAATCTAATTCGATGTTTTTTAAAGAAATATTGACAGATTATTTTATTTTGAATAAATTTATTATTTAAGGATTTATTTATCTAATGTTGTAAACTTGTTATAGCTGGTTTCTTGAAGTGGTGACACCTATATACTTTATAAAAATTTTAAATATCAAAAACCGTTACAAATTAACGCATAAAGATGATGCACAATAGTTCTTTTACATACGGTAATTGAGGTATGTAAAATCGTATTTCATTTCCGATCACTATACTTTGACTTATTTTCAACGTTTTCAGGTATTTTAATCTAAAAATGAATCCTTAAAAATATTTTCAATAATTTCATTAAAAAAAAATAACCAGCAGACAATTTTGGTATTTAAAGCGTTACTCTATTACTGTGATTATAAGTAGAATAAAAACTGCATAAAAAAATTGATTTATAAATTATAAAAATATCATCTGCTACAACTATACATTAAAAACATATCTCGAGTAAAAGAGATCTATAAATTTTTGAACAAAATTCCAGAATATCAGATTTTCCTCATTACTTATAGGTCAAGTTTAACGTGTACGCAAAGTTTCAAGTTTCGACCTTCAGAAGTTTGTGCTGTTGTTGATTGTTGAAACCCAGACCGTCCGACCTACCAGAAAGGTGTAAGGTAACTGTTTGGACGGTCGGGAAGTGCCACCCAATTTAGACCGGAACCCAGTGGGGGAGGCATCCACAGGGACCGTACCCTCCTTCCCCTACCACCAACCTCTCGGAAGGACTTTCGGACCCACATGTTTAACGTGATCGTACTCCGCATGAACACGGCGGCAGTTTTGGCAGAGGCTGGAATCGAACCCGGGCCTACCGAGTGCAACTCCAGCGCTCTAACCAATGGGCTACCGCGCCCAGAAGTTTGTGCTGTGTAATTCATCACTTATCAGTTAGCTAGTCTAATTCAGATATCTGATACAAATTTTAAATACACAATGCTCACTTCTTTTCTGTATTTTGAGAAGCCAATAGTTATGAGGTTTTATTAAATCTGGATATCAAATTTTCAAATCACATACAGCAAAACTTATTCGGCGGTATGTTTCAAATGGTATTATTAGGATTTAGCAAAGTTACTACACATTTCTTAATCAATTACTACAAATTTGTTAATGCAAATTATCTACAAATTTGTCTAAAACACAATTAAGTAGTATACATTGAAAATTGGAAACAGTGTCCCTCCAATAAGCAGTAAGCCACCTTCTTAATGGCATATTTTCCTCCAAGGATCTATCAAAATTATATAGAGGCATTTAATACTGACTAATATTAACCACTAATATTAATTAACGATATATCAATAAAATATTTTATATTCCTGCAAAATTAAATCCTGCGTATGCCTGTCAGGTAATGCAAATTATCCACAAATTTTTCTAAAAAACAATTCCGCAGCATACATCGAAAATTGGAAACAGTGCCCCAATAAGTAGTAAGCCACCTTCTTAATGCCATACCCCCCCCCCCCCCCCCCCCAGCGACTGGAAGGGGGCGGACGGAAAGAAAAACGAGACGGAAAACCATAAACGAAAGTAGGTGTGCGTGAGAAAAGGCGCTTCGCGTTACAAATAAACATAAAGCCCATTGAAAAGGAGAAAGTGAAAATTATATTTCGCGGATGACAGCCGTTAGGGCCATAGAACTAAATTGCCCGGCGATATTACAATCGTGATAAAAATGGGCAATCGAGTGAAAAAGAATATTAGAATGCCAGCCACAAAAGTTCCTTTTTGTGGCAATGGCAAAAGCAGTCAAGTTTTAATATATTTGCACGCGAAAAAGTGATGTTCGATTTGTATTTTATACATTGACATTCCAAGGCAGAATTTTAATATAGCTGACCCCCCCGTCCCCAGTGGAGAGTGGCCAATTTACTCTCCTAAAGTTGTATGTTAAACAATATGAAAAGTTGACTTTTAAATACATTCACTTAAATAATTTTGCACGGAAAAGTTCATGAGTGAACACGCTAGGTCCATCTATGTAGGAAAAGGATCATGACCTTTCGAATAAAAGTGATTGCAGCCCACCTATAGAGGAGAATTTATAACGCAGTCTGCAACAAAGCGAGATAGACGAAACAAGCCAATTACAAAATTATAACGTATTGCCTAAATTGATAATAAAACTGCTACAGAAGGCATTAATTTGCCACAATAAGGTTATTGGCGAATAGCAAAAATTTTAATTTAAGAAAGAATGCTATACCACGTGCTTTGAAAAGCTTTGCAGGTCTCAAAATGTTACAGGCTCATATGATACGACTTTTTGGTAGATATTTATATCCTTTCATATATGCGTTTATTTCGTGTCGATTTCTATTGATTCGACAATACGCTACAACTTTGCAATTAGCTTTTATCGTCTATCTCGCTTTGTTGCAGAGTGAATTTTTCTAACTTTTTAATTCTCCGCTAGGGGAGCTGCAATCACTTTTATTCGATCGGACATGATTACTTTACTATTAGATAGACTTCGTGTGCACTCATGAACATTTCTTTGCAAAATTATTAGGGGTGCTTATGAGGACTTTTCTAGTAACACTATGTAAATTTCATTAATCTTCCGAGGCTAAAATTGTTCGCATTGTTTTCATTTGGGGTAATTAAATTAAAACCAGTGGAGTCTTCAGGTATTTCAACTCTAAATTTTACATTATTTATTACTTATAACTACACTCATCTTAATACAATAGAATGTTTCATTAGAATGTTTCATTAGAACTGCGTTGATCTGCATAATCGTTAAGTTATCCTAAAATCAATAGAGTCCACAAAATTAAAATAATTAAAAGAAATATCCTGAAATGAAAATTATGGAAATTATTTAATGGAATTCGCCATTGGATTCATTTGAAAATGCATCCTGCTGTGATAAGTGCTGTGATTTATTTTATTAAATACCTAAAACAGGAAAATTAATGGTATTACATACAACATTGATCAGATTAATTCATTGCAATATAATATTAATTAATATTTCTAATAAATTATCAAAGAGGAATGAGATTTGTGGCTGAATCCTGGCGACCCTCTGGTGACTTTTAGAAGAGTTGGTTGACTTTTTTTTTTTCCCCCTGATCACGAATCGAACATTTTTAAAGTGATGTCTGTGTGTGTGTGTGTGTCAGTGAGTCTGTGGAGACGATACCTGACGAACAAATGGACCGATTCGAACGAAATTTAGTACAAAAATTACAATCTGTAAACACAGAAAGCCTATTGTTTTAAAACACAATCGAATGTTCAGAACCTTCTAAATTTTTGAGTGAAATTTTGAAAAATCGTCAAAAAATCAAAACCTCTAATAAAGCTACACAAATAGACATTTTTTATGTAATTTTTCATTACAAAACGATTCATATAAATTTTAAAACGCTAACATGAATCGTTCTCGAGATATTGCACATTTTTAAAAAAAATTATCAAGAAATCATAAAATAAAAGAAAAATATTTCCTATTGAGAAACATGTTCACTTTTCATATGTAATACCACGCGATAAATTGGGTGACACCATTCTCGTGGATCTAGCTCGTTCCATTCATGAAAAAAGATACTTTGAGTAATACTTTTGTATTTGAACGCCAATAGTCATTTATCTGCTGTAAGAATAACTTATTTCTCCGTCCATAACGCTTGGCGAGATTCTGGCGACGAATTTGATGGAAAGTCGCCAACTTAGCGACTTCTTCAAATGTTGCTAAATTAACGAAAAACTCGCCAAATGGATAAAAATGACGCGAAATCAATGAAAATTATGACTCTGACGAAAATTCAATATCTTGGAAAGAATATAAATATCTACTATAAAAATAATCTACTTTTTTTTTACTGTAAAAGTAGTAAATTCATTGCATTATATAAGGAAAGTCATGTGCTGCCCACATCAGATTTTTATTTTTAAAATTATGGAAATTATTTAATGGAATTTGCCATTAGATCCATTTGAAAATGCATCCTGCTGTGATTTATGGCATTAAATAGTTAGAACAGGAAAATTAATGGTATTACATACAGTATTAATCAGATTAATTCATTGCGATATAATATCAATATTTCTAATAAATTATCAACGACTTTTAATAACTGCTGTCAAATCTCAATGTAAATAAATAAATAATTGTGTAAAGTAAAATATGTTGAAATCGGTGGTTGAGGCAATGCTCTAGGGAGTTTTAGGACTTGAGATTGAGGCAAAAAGGCATTGTGTTCAAGCGGATGGTCTATGCAGTAACGTTTATAGGCCTCAAGTGTGGCATGACACCAAAATAGCCACCTCAAGAATCTACTCAATAATTTCAAATATAAAATTCCATGGGCATGCATGGACTCACATTAAAGTTACCTAGTCCACAACTATATCTTACTCAATATTCACTTTCGCTTGCATACTCACACTCACTTAGAACCTGAAACGTCAGTACGGCCCGGGCCTATCCTTCATATTTTTTTCAGGGGTACACCAGATTTAAAATTAAAAGCTTTAGCTACTATTATATACAGTAAAAGAAAACTCAGTTTGGAAATAATTTTTAGAGAATTTTTTCATCAGCTGCATTATTAAAATCATTTTATTTTTGCACTTTAAATAAGAAAAACTTATTAGAAAATAAAATATAAATGTAATAAACATTAAAACGTAAATATTAAAACATTTATAGTTATTTAATATTTACGTAATAAATTTCATTTATGAAATTTTTGCCTGGACTTATTATTTATTGCCTCACTTTACATGCATAAAATTCAACATTGTAAGATTTATCACAATATATATATATATATATATATATATATATATATATATATATATAAAGCTTTCACTTCATGAATTAAATGCGTTACAATGAAAATTATATATAAATTTAAATCTATAATTATTTTGTGAAACACATAATAGATCGTTCTTTATATAAACAAAATTTAATCTCATTAGGGTGAGGCTTTCAAATAATTTTAGGCATCGCTTCAAAATATCTAACATACCTTTAGGGCTTGATAAAAACCCTCAAAAGTAAGAGGAACCTAATCAGACCCTCTTGTAAAACCAAATTCCTTTCATTGCTAACCCAAATAGAATATCGGTAATTTCTATGCATACAGAAAAAAGCGTATTTGGCTTTGAGAAAATATAAATTCGGTATATATATCCAATTTTATATCGTATCTCATATACATCATAGAATATTTTGATGTTTATATAAATATTGTGACCATGTAAGTTTCCCAACCTGTAAAAGTAAAATCTATTTCGAACAAAATCTGGAATCGGATTTTTATGGGAAAAGGGAGATACTTTTTCTATGCAGTAATATAAGAGCAGCGGTATGAGGAAGTAAAAATAGATTTTTATTCCCAGACAAAATGCGGTTATGCCAGGGATTAAAATGCAGAATTTTATTGTCTCAAATTTGCGCCGATTTCTGTCTAGACGGACATTGTAAAGATAGTGAACGGACAGGATGATCGGAGGATGACAAAAGAGGAACCGGAAGCCCAGTCCAGGAAGCGGAAGTATCCACGAAAGTATGGAATGATGTCCGAAATTTTACGGGAGGCAGATAACATTTGCAGAGTTTGTTAGTATGTTCCACGAATTCTATTTAACGTGTATAAAAGGCTAAAATTCTTTTAAAGCACTTAAAAGTGTTTAAATAATAACATCAAGTTGTTAACGTCACAAATACCTATTATTGTAGACGGTATCTAGCGTTATATTGTCTAATTAAGCGCTAGAGAGAATTTTCCAGAAAATTACACGAATAAAAATTGCGAGAAAAAGACATTTAATTATTTCGCAGAAAATTGAATCAAACTGATGCTTCTATATGAAATAAAGCTCCTATATGAAATGCGTTGAAAATTAAGCTTCTATATGAAATGAAGTTGAAAATAAAGCTTCTATATGAAATGAAGTTGTAAATAAAGCTTCTGTATGAAATGAAGTTGAAAATAAAGTTTCTGTATGAAATGAAGTTGAAAATGAAGCTTCTGTATGAAATGAAGTTGAAAATAAAGCTTCTGTATGAAATTAAGTTGAAAATGAAGCTTCAATAATAAGAACATTTCTTTTATTTTGTTAGTATGTTCCACGAATTCTATTTAACATGTATAAAAGGCTAAAATTATTTTAAAGCACTTAAAAGTGTTTAAATAATAACATCAAGTTGTTAACGTCACAAATACTTATTATTGTAGCCGGTATCTAGCGTTATATAGTCTAATTAGGCGCTAGAGAGAATTTTCCCAGAAAATTACACGAATAAAAATTGCGAGAAAAAGACATTTAATTATCTCACAGAAAATTGAATCAAATTGATGCTTCTATATGAAATGAAGCTCCTATATGAAATACGTTGAAAATTAAGCTTCTATATGAAATGAAGTTGAAAATAAAGCTTCTATATGAAATGTTGAAAATAAAGCTACAATGAAAATGACATTGAAAATGAAACTTCTATATGAAATGAAGTTGAAAATAAAGCGTCTGTATGAAATGAAGTTGAAAATAAAGCTTCTGTATGAAATGAAGTTGAAAATAAGGCTTCTATATGAAATGACGTTGAAAATGAAACTTTTATATGAAATGAAGTTGAAAATAAAGCTTCTATATGAAATGTTGAAAATAAAGCTTCTGTATAAAATGAAGTTGGATATAAGGCTTCTGTATTAAATGAAGTTGGAAATAAGGCTTCTATATGAAATGACGTTGAAAATGAAGCTTCTATATGAAATGAAATTGAAAATAAAGCTTCTGTATGAAATGTTGAAAATGAAGCTTCAATAATAAGAAATTTTATTTTATTTCATCTAACTAATCATTATTATTTCATTATTATTAGCCAATCGATTGTATTTTTTTTCCTTCCCTCACCCATACGAAAGCTAAATCACTATGTAGTTTGAGAATTATAGTAAATTCTCTGAGTGGGATGAGGGTACGGACTTCCGATTCAAGGGATTGATACCTTAGTTATTTTGGTACATTAAAAATTATCACGGGCATATATATATATTCTTCAATCTAAGCATAAGAACACTTGTAAGTAACATCTAGCAAATTCTGTATGAGGAGGTGTGCGAGATTATTGGAGTTGGTCGGTTTGGATTCAACTCTACAAAAAATAAAATAAAAATAAATAAATAAATAAAATATTGGAAAACTTCGAATTTTCCGGTACAAATGATCCACATTTATACCAACTTTCATACACATATCTATTTGAGAAGGGTAATTTGTAATCATTGCGTATTTTGAATGCTTTATTACATATAGTTTTCGAAAATCTATTTCATATCATTCCAACCAGTAAATGTAAACTGTATCCAATTCATAAGTATATTCAAACACCTCCAATTCAAAAGAGTGAATTTCGCTCATTAAGAGCTAATTTTCACTCCTTTGATCTATGGAAAGATAACTTACTTCTCCTTTTGAGTGAAATTCGCTCTTTCTCCGGAGTGAAAAAATTCGCTACTTTTGGAGTGATTACATTTCGCTCCGTAAACAGTGAAAACCAATGCAAGAGTGAAAATCGCTCCTTTTAGAGTGGTTAAATTTAGCTCTTTTAAGAGTGAAAACCAGTACAAAAAGAGTGAAACCTACTCCTTTTAGAATGTTTATAATTAGTTCTTTTTAGAGTGAAAATCGCTCTTTTTGGAGTGACTGCATTTAGCTCTTAAGATCGAAAACCAGTGCAAAAGGAACAAAAATCACGTGTTTTGGAGTGGTTTTATTTAGTTCTTTTAAGAGCGAAACTGAATGCAAAAGAGAGTGAAATTTCAAAATTGCATCTATTTAGAGGCAATCGAATTTCTATAAAAAGTTAAATAGCCCTTTCTAGATATTAATACATATAATGAGTGAAAATAAAAATAAATCGTTTGGAGTTGCTATATTTAGCTTTTTTAGTAAAAATAAAATTTGTTAAGATGAAACAAACCAACGCTTCCATATAAATGTATTGGAAATAAAAACATATCTTATGGAAGCGTGCCAAATTTTTGCATGTGGTCAAATAGCTTAGAGGAAATTTAAGATATTTTAAATGTCCAGCGTATTCTATGATACAAAACTTCGGTGAGACTTAGAAATGTTTTCAACATGGAGAAATAGTAGAAGCATTAGATTTATTTTTAAATTTTGGTTTGGGATTTTTACATTCCTGTATATCCGTTTATTTTGTCCATATCTAAAGAAACTTTATCCGTTTATTTTGTTCATATCTAAAGAAAGGAATTTTGAGCCAGTTTCAGGTGCTGATTTCAAATATGTTTACTACATTTCAATATGTCTAATAGTTGGTTAAAAATAAATGTTCTTCCCCATGAACTACAGGGGGAAGAACATTGGCTATCTTTAGTCTTATAACGGTAAAGACAGTGACGCTGTATTTGTCATATATTTGATTGGAATTAAAGTACTTAGCAGCAAGTCACTACAGTGACTTTAGATTTTTATATGGAATGTTTCATTATAAAATTTCAAAAGTTGTGATGTTCAAAATGAAAACAAATAACAGGTACAGAATGTTTTAATTAAGTTCCTCTTCATTTTTAGAAATTCTGGCATATACACCATGGTTTTAAAATTCCAGTTTTCACTAATGAGTTTCTTTAAAAAAAGTATGGAAATGCATTGGTATTGAAGAATGTCAAATTATTGATGTGTTTAGGGAGATGAGTTAATTACTGTAGAAAAATTAGGAAAAATAAATTCACGCAATAAAAGGAGGGTTTCAAAAACCCCTAACGAACACAACCAGTATTGGTTAAAAATAAATAAAAATAAATAATAATAATAATAATAACGAGTTCGGGGCAAATTTGGAACATATAGAAAAGTATCCTTTTTTTTAAATGATTGAAATGTATTTTAGAAAAAGTATTTTGTTTTTTAAACATTTGACTACATTGTTAAACTACAAGCGTAATGTCGTGTTTAGATGCACCAAACACACCTTCCCACAATGTATTGTGAAATCAAGAATTTACAATAATTTATAAAAATATAACTGTTATGATAAATAAAAAGAGACCAATAGAAAGTTTTAGAGAAACAACGATATCTTTATATTTATAAAAAGTTAAGCATTTCTTGGCTAGAATTTCAATAAACAGTATTAAAAAGCATCATTAAATATAAATTTTAACGATCTTTAAACATCTACGGAAAAACACAGCGGAATAAAAATGAAAGATATATTTTATTTTACAATGAGTCACGCGATCTTTTCATATAATATGGGTGTAATTATTATTTCAATTATACAAAAAAAAACTATCCAACATATGTTGCTAATTGGGTGATTATTATTCATTTTCATTCCCAAACATCCCAAAGACCGTCTCAACAACATACTAAAATTCCATTTCGATAAGGTCATTTTTAAGGCAGTTATAGTACGAACAGACAGATAGAATGACTAAAATCATGAACACTTTTCAATTATGTTGGAAAGTGTTGAAAACGGCAACGGCAACTTGACCACAATAACGGCAACGGCAATTTTTTTATTTTACCAATAATTTCTAAACCTCACCAAGAAAAATAGAAAATATCTACTATGTCCAATATAAGACTTTCTCTACAGATTAGCAAATTTCGATATTGGGCGGAGAACAATTACACATATTTCAACTTAGCTAGGAGAAATAGTAGTTCTTATCCTTCCATAAATAGATTTTTCAAATTTAATTTTAAGAAATATATTATATTTCTATTATTAATTTAAAGCAAATCGCTTTCAAATGGGACGCAAATCAAGTATACAGCAATGAAACTGTACATTTGTATCCATTGCATTTTCCCCCTGTTCGACATAAAAAAAAATTTTTCTCAGTTTCAAATTTTTGTGTATTCCAGCATAATTACAAAAAAAGTTATGCTATTTGCTTAGAAATTAATGCACAAGTTGAACTAGTAAGTATGCATGCACAAAACCTAAAAATTTTAATTTTTGAGAGAGAAAAAATTATAATAAACATATTTTTGTCTAATTTAAAACAGAAAAGGTTAAAATTAGCATTTATGATTTTTCTACATTTTTTCGTAAAAAATATTTCCAAATGGTTTAGTGCATAGAATCATTAAATAGCTTTATTTTAATGGGGGGGGGGGGAGTTAAAAAAAACATCTTGCAAACAGTGTGGACTATTATTTATTTATTGAGCTACGATATTTTCGAAATCATATCTTTAAAAATCAGCCAAAATATGTTTTCATATTAATAACACACATGTTAGCGTATAAAAATATCCGTTTAAAAATATGATTGCAAATATTAACGTATATATGTTTCACAATCAAAGTCATGGCAAAATATATATAATTGTCACCACTATCTCCCCTTATAAAAGAAAAGTCAGATATTGGCCTTTACTTCTTCCACAACGAATTAATGACATGCAAGATCCACCCCCATATTTGATGATACTTTTATTTTATGTAATTTTTTTTTATATAAATTTACTTTTTAAAAACGTGCAATATCTTGAGCACGGCTCATGGCAGTGTTCCAAAATCGGTGTCAATCGTTTTCTAATTAAAAATTGATTGAAATGATGATTATCTTTATTAAAGGTCATGTTTTTTCAAAAAATTCATTCGAAAATCGGGGGGGGGGGGGTTCTCTTGAATATCAGTTTACTCTTAAAATCAATAGGGTTACAGTATTCACTTATTGTAATAATAGTACCCAATTATTTTAAAAACGCTTTATTCGTTCATGAGATATACATGAAATGCCCGCAGACTATACATACACTAACACGATTAAATACATATACACACATCATCTCAAATATGTTTCATTCGCGTTCAGGGATGCTTAAAATGTGCTCCTCCTTTGGAAACTGGAATTTTCGACCCATCATAATACTTTCCCTGTACATTATGATGTAATGAAAGTAAAAACTGACCCTTAAGATATGTTATTTTGATTATCTTTGTTATAATATGTATACATATTTAATTAAGCAACATTTTTACAATATAACAATCATAAATAATCTGATTTTAAAAACAAATAGAAATATTAAAACATATATTTTTTGAACATTTTGAGCAAATTTCATATTAAAGTTCCAGCTCAGAAATTTTTTTCGAATCCTGCTTTGCAAGAAACATATTTGTTTTGAATTTTTTTCTTTTTTTTCAACTTTTTCCCACATTCTTTGAGCGCTTCTTCGCGAAGTTCTTCGGCACCCTTTTCCTTCAATCCAATCTTGCAAATCAAATTTCACAATATGCGAAAAATCTAAAATTCCGTATTTTGAGAACGCGCATAATTCCAAATCTTATTACTTCAAGCTTCGCACTCCTTATAGTGATCGAAACATTCATGATCACACATGAATAACTTGTGCTACACTAGTTTCGAACCGGAGAAAAATCATGCTATTGGCGTTAAAACTGAAAACAAATATTACGTAAACTTTCAAATAGAATATTTTTTTTGAATGACCACTTTTCTACTTTCCTTACATATACATAGTATAAAGTACAAGGAAAATATTGCGACGGAGTCGAAAATTCGAATTCGAGTTTTGGATGGAAGAGCATGTTTCAAATAACCATGAACTCGAATCGACCGATTTTGTGTGCATATATGTGTGTTGTGTATGTGAGTGTATGTACGTATGTGTGTGTACATGTGTGTGTGTGTGTACGCGTGTGTGTGTGTGTGTGTGCATGTACGTATGTGTGTATGTACGTATGTGTGTGTGTGTACGCGTGTGTGTGTACGCGTGTGTGTATGTATGTGTGTGTCTGTGGATGCGATATCTCACGAGCGAATAGAGCGTACCGAACGTAATATGGCACGATTATTACAATTGGCGAATCGTGGAACCCTATGATTTTTAACGTGATCAGAAGTCCCCCCTCTCTTTCTCAATTTTCGAATATTTTTTTTTTAAATAGCAATAAAAAAATCAGAATATTCAAATATGTTAAAAAAAATAATCATTATATACATAATTTTTCATTAGAAAACTAATGACACAAACTTTAGAATGCTAACTTGAACCGTTCTCGAGATATTGAATGTTTTTCAAATACATTTATCTAAAAAATTACATAAAATCAAAAAATAGTATATCCAAATATGCTTGGTGTTAAATATGGCGAGTTTGGCAACCAATTTAACGAAATATCACCAACTTGGCAACTTGTTCAAAATGGTTCCAGATTGACGAAAATGTCGCCAAATCGACAACCATAACGCCAAATTGATAAATGAAATATCAAAATCTTTTTCATCGACAGTAGGGGATTAGGGAGAGTTCAGCGCTACTTCAGAGGCGGTGAATCCCTATACTTTAACATGGGGAACCCTCCGAGGCCAGAAAATGAGTGCATCAACAGAGGCGGTGGTAAAGTCCCATGCTTTAACATAGGGGTTCTCAGAAGTCGGTGTGAGGCAGCACAGTTCCATAAGGTGACGTCACAGAAGAGAGTGGAGTTTATGACGTATATTGTTTTTCCCTTTTTAAGTGTTAATGTTTTAAAAATTTCGTAAATGTAAGTTTTCTCTTTTTTTTTTTCAACAAGTTGGATTTTGAGGGTTGTTGGATTTCTCTATGGGAAATAACATGAATTTTAAGAAAGTGTCACTTTTAGCGTTTTTTCACAAAAAGTTTCAAAAACGTTAAAAAACAACAAAAATGTACGTTTTTAAAATAAATTGTGGTTTTTAGATTGTTTGAATTCTCTATGGGAAATAACATGGGTTTTCGCACTTTTGTGTATTTTTTGTAAAAAAAATGTGCGTTTTTGCAAAAGTGTTACCAAAAAAGCGTTTTTTGAAAAATGTGACATTTTGCGATTTTTTTTCAAAATGCCGTTTTCTCTATGGGAATTAACATAGGTTTTCGCACTTTTACATTTTTTTTTTAAAAATGTGCGTTTTTGCAAAAGTGTTACCAAAAATGCGTTTTTTGAAAAATGTGACATTTTGCGATTTTTTTCAAAAACACACTTTTTACTTGTAAAAACTAAGAAAAACACGTTTTCAAAGTAGCAGAATTTCGGGAATCTCGGGAATCTCGGGAATCTCGAGAATCTCGGGAATCTCGGGAATTGGGTGTATGGGAGTCTCGAGAATCTCGGAGGGTTTAAGGGGTGTGTTTCCTCAATCCTTTCGTTCTTGGATTTCAAAATTTAAATGCAGTAATGTCTCTTTAAGAAATTAGATGCTGTTAGAAAAATATATTATTTTTTTATTGTGGTCCCACCTCCACCCGGTGTATAGGATACACCGCCACAATTTCTATTTTTTTCTTTTTTCCTTCTTTTTTTTTTCCTTCTTTCTCTTTTTCCTTTTTTTATTTTTTTATTTTAAAGTGTCCGTAGGCATAACTTGTAATGCCGTCCTCGAGTAAATATCTTTTGTCATCAATGGGTGACAAAGCCACCTTGTTCTGGCATACAGTGAATAGTTTATGATGGCTACTATCAATTCTAATCTGTTCTTCCATGGTAGGTCTAACACTCAACAGGCATTGTCTATAGTCATTGTGCGTAATTTTCCGTGCAACCACATGTGTAGAAACACCTTTAGCTCTTTTCTTCTCTCCAGCAGATGATAGAATAGAGTACATTTTAGGTCTAAGTCCTATAAACTCTTGAATGGGGGTTGAATTCAGTTCATCTTTAAAATATCCAATACGCTTTTTATTGTCTTCACTGAAGAGGGGATGATCCTTGGGATAGTCAGAAAAATCATACAAGTGTTTATGCTGGTTCATATCTTCATAAATATCAGCAGTTTGGATTTCATAAGCCAATGAATCAGTATCGGTGAAGAGAAGCGAAGCTTTTTCACCATATTGGCTTTTAATATGTTTATAATGAAACTCATACATCAGGAGTTTAGATAACTCCAAGATAGCAAAGCCAACGTATATAGGCCGGTTCATTAAAATGCAATTCCTTACACGTTCAACACCCACCAGATCTTCGCTAAAAATCCTGATAGCTCTAAAAGCTGGAGATGCCACCACCTTCAGGGCCCGCTTTGAAGAATTCACTAGTTCAATATTCACTCGATTTCGAAGATTCTCCATCGTTTTTCCAAACACAGCGTTATTAAGCAATTTAAAAAAGTCTTTCTCAAAATTAGTCTTTGCCTTCTTTCTTTCTTCTGTGTTAAATTGGATGTATTTCTCCAACCAGGGCTTCTGATTAAATTTTAAGGTCTTGTGAATTTTCTTGAGTCTTAAACCTAATGATAGGTATAGCTGAAGGTTACGATAGTGAACAATATAATGTTTCTTGTCATGCAGATTGGGTACCAATTTCGTAGTACTAACAAAATGTCCATGATGTAATTGTTGAACCAGTCGTTCAGCATAGGAGGATAGCATTTCTCGTTCAATCTTCACCCTTTCAGGGGCTAGAGGGTATTCATTATGGTAATCATGTAAGGATTCAGGATACTCCAGATCCACTTCAAATATATACCCCTCTTGGGCATTATCCTTTAGACTCATTATCCAGGATTCATTCAAATTTTCTGTAGATACCCATTCAAAGCCACCATAGGGCAGTGGTTGAGACATGGCCCAACCATATAGGTTATTAGCATCAAGATAGATAATGTGCTTATCAGGCTTAGTAGAATCGTAATTTTCTAAATAACGATTATTAGCCTCGGATCTACGCTGACTTATCATACATATGCCACCGCGGATTCCACGTTCTATAAACAGTAGCATATTTTCATCTGTGAGTAGTTCTAGGGTTTGCTCAGTCATTTTTAAAGAGGCCTGCCAAGCCAGTCCAGGGGCGGTCATCATATGGGCGGCATCTAAATCATAGTTCTTCTTGCAAATTTTTCGAAAATTCTCAAATACATCGGCTAACAGTAGCACATCTGTTTTCACATACAGGTCGTGATATTCTCCCAAGTTCTTTATGTTAAAGGTATCCCATACAGTTTGGGCATGCCGATAATCTTCACTCTTAATATCTTCGCCTTTAATATCATTATGAAATGCAGAAGGGGGAGGGAGCACATTTTCATCAAATTTTTGAAAGGATGTCATATAGCTATAGGGATATACTCCTTTCCTAATAAGAGCATTCTGTTGTACTATATCAGGGAAATGTTCTCTGAGAACATGAAATTCGCTCAAGTCTAAATTGTAAACTAGCTTTTCCAGGGAAGCATTCAGAAACTGTAGGCTATCAATAAATTGTAAACAGACACGGGGCCCCTCTTTCTTTGAAATCTTAAAAGATATGTATTTTTCCATATTAGTGGCAATCACATCAATTTTATGGTCTTGCAATTTTCCAAAACTCAGCATAATATGATGAGAGTCATAATTTTTTAAATTATGAAACACTACAGGAATATTAATACTTTGCCTATAGTTAAGATTACAGGCATTATGCAGGGCACCTCTATAGGCTCCAGTCACGTGATTATGATCACGCACACGATCTGTTTTCAGTTCTTGATGGCACACGTTACAATGGGTAGCTCTTTCAAAGTCAACTTCATTCTCTTTAGTCATTCGCAGTGGTTTAACATAACGTAATTTTTCTCCAAGATACTGTTTCTCCATTATCAAGTTGTTAAGAAAATGATTCACAGGGTCGATACCTCGATACACAGTAGCTTGTTTCAGGCATTTTCCATCAGGCCCTATAATAACATAAGCATATCCACAAGGTTCATGAATCGCTAGTCTATGCGTGTAAGATCTAATATTCGAGGGTTTAGTAGTGTCTTCTTTAACGATCAGGGCTTCAAAGTCAGCATAAATGATGAAAGGGATAGAATGCTGATACTGTTTGTTCGTGAATTGGAGATATTTCTGATCTTCCGAGGGCATTTTAATGCGCTGAGGTGCATGTTCTTTGCAATATTGAGCATGATCTTGTAAAAGATCGTCTCTGCTGTAACGATGTAAACATCTATAACATATATATTGGGCTCCATTGTGCTTAGTTATATCTCCCAGCAAGCGTGACATATTCCTTATGAGAGTATAGTGTTGCTTATCTTCATCACTAATCAGCAGGAGATTCACACAGTCTTCATCTTCACGTTTGGATATATGCAAAGGAAAAATATCTTCATCTTCATATCCATATACATTTATTCGTATATTATTCAATTTTTCAATCTGAGGAATCTTCACAACTGAGATAGGGTATTGAATATCTCCAAGTTTAATGTCATTTTCAAAACTTTTATAATGTGACACTCTTTCAGGATGACCTTCACGGGATATATAGTATTTGTGGGCTAATAGGCACCACACCAGGCATTTCTCGTCTTCATTTCGAATATTGAGTAAAGCTTTCTTGGCTGCAAGTTTTGTTGGCAAAGGTATATAGCTAGAAGCTGCAAGAGGCTTATACTTTGCACAGAAAACATCTATCTTTCGCATCTTTTGTAAAGTCCATCCAGAGCCTCGGCTGACAAATTCTTCGAATAACTTCAAGATTTAAGAAAAGGCTTCTTCAACATTGTTGGGAGGGGTATCATCACGAAGTTCTGTCACAACATCTGTTCTAAAATATGAGCTGGATACCTCTTGGCCATTTGCAACGTCACGAATAAATTGCACATCCGCAATAAGATACCACTTAATAGATCTGTATGCATCAAGTTCGTCTTTTAATATCTTCAATAGCTGAGGGCGAATTTCATCAAAACATAGCATAAGATCCCCCTCTACACTTTCAGTGGGTTCCAGAGTGTGTACAGAGAATACATCTAAACCCTTCTTCTTCTTCGCTGCAATCTTGGGGCGCTTATTAGAAGTTGAGGCTAAAGCAGGAGCTTTTCTCTTTTTAGAACCGTGTTCAATACGCTGGTGGCGCAGGGCGTCACTTTTCTTGCTGAATATAAGTTCACAATGCTTGCATTTCACACCATCCTTCAGATGAAGTAACAGGTGGCGCTTCAGGTTATCTCGTCTAGTAAACTGTATGGAGCATTGAGTGCATTCAAACACTTTAACGGGAGAATGCGTATTCGCATGTCTAGCCAAGTCTTCCTTACGAACAAATGCACGTTCGCATACTTTACATCGATAAGTCAAGGCATCATCGTCAGAATGAATCTTCATATGTCTTGCTAAGGCATCTTTTCTGGAAAACTGCATATCACAGGATAGACACACCTGCAAGAGATAAAAAAATACAAGACTTTAGTATAAACACGCTATTCTCGGTAACAATGTAATACATTTCAGATGTATATATATCATTACAAATGTATATAAAGTAATCGCTAATCCATTATACTATCCCCATTAGAAATAATAAAATTCCTGAATTAAAGAATATATCCAGATACAAGACATTTCATGTAAGATCCCCAAGACATTTCATTAAATTCATAAAAACACTCATTAAAAAGTTGTTACGCATCATAAAAATACAAAGTTTAATAAAATAAGAGAATAAAATCACATTAAAACAAGTACTTACATGTCCAATCCTGTTCAAAGAGGGTGCATTACGCATAATAACGTCAGTAACGGTAGGGATAGTACCTCCGATATTACTTTCTAAGGCAAACATACTCGCAGAGCAACTTCAAACACGACTTAACAGCACGAAACTCACAACAGAAATGATAAAATCGCTGCTTAAAGACCACCTACATCCATTCATAAAAAATAGTTCCTGGTGTATCCTTCCGCCAAGGTCACCCCAAGGTTATCTCTAAAGAGTTCTTGGTGTATCCATCCGCCAAGGTCACGTGATAGTTATATCACGGTTACCGTTAGATTTACAACACACGAATGTAATTATGCACACATCCAATAAAAAATAAACAATTCATCCAACATCGCAATCGATCCTTTTTAATAATCGTAATCGATATATTAAATAAATTCACATCTTAAAAAATAATAGATTTTAATAAAATAATGAAAGAAAATCCCTTTGCGAAACCCCTTAAAACCCCCAATCCTTAAACAATACAGCAACGCGCAAGCATAAAAACCCCCCGAATAACATATACTCCTCTCTCCCCCTCCCTCCCCGAGACACCAACACTCACTTCCCCATACACTAAACGTAACCCATAGCAACCGGAATCCATAATAAAACATTCACCTTCGCCCCCAACGTACATCCAAATACACAGTCATTCAACGTGAAACCCGTATTTTTACAGCAAAAATCACTTTACAGGGATTCATAGAACAAAAAATCATAAAAAATCAACAAATTCACCCAGAAACTAGCTAAAACCCTCAAATTACTTATAATTATCATCTACATATGCTATATAACCATTTACAACCTTAAAAAGGTGAGTATGCTAGTAGTAAAGGAAGGTGGGTTCGCCAGAATGTAGTTGGAGCAATGCCGCCTAAAATAGTTTCTGGAAAGAAAAAATAAATATTTTTTAGTATTTCCAGAAAGTAACCTCTATGTATTATTTTGGTAAAATTAAAAAAGTTTTTTAAAAAATTTTAAAAACTCAATTTTTTATTAATTTTCACAAAATTCCTAATTACCCTATTAGTACCCCTTTAGGCCGCTAGGGGGCGCTGATGGTTCCATACCGCCACCGTTGGTGTTGCCAACCTGAAAAAAGTTTCTTCTGTACTTAGAAAAATCTCATTCCAAAAATTTATTTCCCCCTCAACCCCTCGTAAAAGACTACGACATCGTTGCCACCCGACAAAAAGTTTCTCAAAAATTTTTACCCCCACCTTTTTTCAGTTTTCCCCCTTTTACACCCCCGTCCAGGATTACGGAAGGCGGAATGGCCGCCATCTTGGATTCCGCATTCCGCATTATTCCGCCTTCGTTGGTGAACCGGCTTTCCTTTACTACTAGCATACTCACCTTTTTAAGGTTGTAAATGGTTATATAGCATATGTAGATGATAATTATAAGTAATTTGAGGGTTTTAGCTAGTTTCTGGGTGAATTTGTTGATTTTTTATGATTTTTTGTTCTATGAATCCCTGTAAAGTGATTTTTGCTGTAAAAATACGGGTTTCACGTTGAATGACTGTGTATTTGGATGTACGTTGGGGGCGAAGGTGAATGTTTTATTATGGATTCCGGTTGCTATGGGTTACGTTTAGTGTATGGGGAAGTGAGTGTTGGTGTCTCGGGGAGGGAGGGGGAGAGAGGAGTATATGTTATTCGGGGGGTTTTTATGCTTGCGCGTTGCTGTATTGTTTAAGGATTGGGGGTTTTAAGGGGTTTCGCAAAGGGATTTTCTTTCATTATTTTATTAAAATCTATTATTTTTTAAGATGTGAATTTATTTAATATATCGATTACGATTATTAAAAAGGATCGATTGCGATGTTGGATGAATTGTTTATTTTTTATTGGATGTGTGCATAATTACATTCGTGTGTTGTAAATCTAACGGTAACCGTGATATAACTATCACGTGACCTTGGCGGATGGATACACCAAGAACTCTTTAGAGATAACCTTGGGGTGACCTTGGCGGAAGGATACACCAGGAACTATTTTTTATGAATGGATGTAGGTGGTCTTTAAGCAGCGATTTTATCATTTCTGTTGTGAGTTTCGTGCTGTTAAGTCGTGTTTGAAGTTGCTCTGCGAGTATGTTTGCCTTAGAAAGTAATATCGGAGGTACTATCCCTACCGTTACTGACGTTATTATGCGTAATGCACCCTCTTTGAACAGGATTGGACATGTAAGTACTTGTTTTAATGTGATTTTATTCTCTTATTTTATTAAACTTTGTATTTTTATGATGCGTAACAACTTTTTAATGAGTGTTTTTATGAATTTAATGAAATGTCTTGGGGATCTTACATGAAATGTCTTGTATCTGGATATATTCTTTAATTCAGGAATTTTATTATTTCTAATGGGGATAGTATAATGGATTAGCGATTACTTTATATACATTTGTAATGATATATATACATCTGAAATGTATTACATTGTTACCGAGAATAGCGTGTTTATACTAAAGTCTTGTATTTTTTTATCTCTTGCAGGTGTGTCTATCCTGTGATATGCAGTTTTCCAGAAAAGATGCCTTAGCAAGACATATGAAGATTCATTCTGACGATGATGCCTTGACTTATCGATGTAAAGTATGCGAACGTGCATTTGTTCGTAAGGAAGACTTGGCTAGACATGCGAATACGCATTCTCCCGTTAAAGTGTTTGAATGCACTCAATGCTCCATACAGTTTACTAGACGAGATAACCTGAAGCGCCACCTGTTACTTCATCTAAAGGATGGTGTGAAATGCAAGCATTGTGAACTTATATTCAGCAAGAAAAGTGACGCCCTGCGCCACCAGCGTATTGAACACGGTTCTAAAAAGAGAAAAGCTCCTGCTTTAGCCTCAACTTCTAATAAGCGCCCCAAGATTGCAGCGAAGAAGAAGAAGGGTTTAGATGTATTCTCTGTACACACTCTGGAACCCACTGAAAGTGTAGAGGGGGATCTTATGCTATGTTTTGATGAAATTCGCCCTCAGCTATTGAAGATATTAAAAGACGAACTTGATGCATACAGATCTATTAAGTTGTATCTTATTGCGGATGTGCAATTTATTCGTGACGTTGCAAATGGCCAAGAGGTATCCAGCTCATATTTTAGAACAGATGTTGTGACAGAACTTCGTGATGATACCCCTCCCAACAATGTTGAAGAAGCCTTTTCTCAAATCTTGAAGTTATTCGAAGAATTTGTCAGCCGAGGCTCTGGATGGACTTTACAAAAGATGCGAAAGATAGATGTTTTCTGTGCAAAGTATAAGCCTCTTGCAGCTTCTAGCTATATACCTTTGCCAACAAAACTTGCAGCCAAGAAAGCTTTACTCAATATTCGAAATGAAGACGAGAAATGCCTGGTGTGGTGCCTATTAGCCCACAAATACTATATATCCCGTGAAGGTCATCCTGAAAGAGTGTCACATTATAAAAGTTTTGAAAATGACATTAAACTTGGAGATATTCAATACCCTATCTCAGTTGTGAAGATTCCTCAGATTGAAAAATTGAATAATATACGAATAAATGTATATGGATATGAAGATGAAGATATTTTTCCTTTGCATATATCCAAACGTGAAGATGAAGACTGTGTGAATCTCCTGCTGATTAGTGATGAAGATAAGCAACACTATACTCTCATAAGGAATATGTCACGCTTGCTGGGAGATATAACTAAGCACAATGGAGCCCAATATATATGTTATAGATGTTTACATCGTTACAGCAGAGACGATCTTTTACAAGATCATGCTCAATATTGCAAAGAACATGCACCTCAGCGCATTAAAATGCCCTCGGAAGATCAGAAATATCTCCAATTCACGAACAAACAGTATCAGCATTCTATCCCTTTCATCATTTATGCTGACTTTGAAGCCCTGATCGTTAAAGAAGACACTACTAAACCCTCGAATATTAGATCTTACACGCATAGACTAGCGATTCATGAACCTTGTGGATATGCTTATGTTATTATAGGGCCTGATGGAAAATGCCTGAAACAAGCTACTGTGTATCGAGGTATCGACCCTGTGAATCATTTTCTTAACAACTTGATAATGGAGAAACAGTATCTTGGAGAAAAATTACGTTATGTTAAACCACTGCGAATGACTAAAGAGAATGAAGTTGACTTTGAAAGAGCTACCCATTGTAACGTGTGCCATCAAGAACTGAAAACAGATCGTGTGCGTGATCATAATCACGTGACTGGAGCCTATAGAGGTGCCCTGCATAATGCCTGTAATCTTAACTATAGGCAAAGTATTAATATTCCTGTAGTGTTTCATAATTTAAAAAATTATGACTCTCATCATATTATGCTGAGTTTTGGAAAATTGCAAGACCATAAAATTGATGTGATTGCCACTAATATGGAAAAATACATATCTTTTAAGATTTCAAAGAAAGAGGGGCCCCGTGTCTGTTTACAATTTATTGATAGCCTACAGTTTCTGAATGCTTCCCTGGAAAAGCTAGTTTACAATTTAGACTTGAGCGAATTTCATGTTCTCAGAGAACATTTCCCTGATATAGTACAACAGAATGCTCTTATTAGGAAAGGAGTATATCCCTATAGCTATATGACATCCTTTCAAAAATTTGATGAAAATGTGCTCCCTCCCCCTTCTGCATTTCATAATGATATTAAAGGCGAAGATATTAAGAGTGAAGATTATCGGCATGCCCAAACTGTATGGGATACCTTTAACATAAAGAACTTGGGAGAATATCACGACCTGTATGTGAAAACAGATGTGCTACTGTTAGCCGATGTATTTGAGAATTTTCGAAAAATTTGCAAGAAGAACTATGATTTAGATGCCGCCCATATGATGACCGCCCCTGGACTGGCTTGGCAGGCCTCTTTAAAAATGACTGAGCAAACCCTAGAACTACTCACAGATGAAAATATGCTACTGTTTATAGAACGTGGAATCCGCGGTGGCATATGTATGATAAGTCAGCGTAGATCCGAGGCTAATAATCGTTATTTAGAAAATTACGATTCTACTAAGCCTGATAAGCACATTATCTATCTTGATGCTAATAACCTATATGGTTGGGCCATGTCTCAACCACTGCCCTATGGTGGCTTTGAATGGGTATCTACAGAAAATTTGAATGAATCCTGGATAATGAGTCTAAAGGATAATGCCCAAGAGGGGTATATATTTGAAGTGGATCTGGAGTATCCTGAATCCTTACATGATTACCATAATGAATACCCTCTAGCCCCTGAAAGGGTGAAGATTGAACGAGAAATGCTATCCTCCTATGCTGAACGACTGGTTCAACAATTACATCATGGACATTTTGTTAGTACTACGAAATTGGTACCCAATCTGCATGACAAGAAACATTATATTGTTCACTATCGTAACCTTCAGCTATACCTATCATTAGGTTTAAGACTCAAGAAAATTCACAAGACCTTAAAATTTAATCAGAAGCCCTGGTTGGAGAAATACATCCAATTTAACACAGAAGAAAGAAAGAAGGCAAAGACTAATTTTGAGAAAGACTTTTTTAAATTGCTTAATAACGCTGTGTTTGGAAAAACGATGGAGAATCTTCGAAATCGAGTGAATATTGAACTAGTGAATTCTTCAAAGCGGGCCCTGAAGGTGGTGGCATCTCCAGCTTTTAGAGCTATCAGGATTTTTAGCGAAGATCTGGTGGGTGTTGAACGTGTAAGGAATTGCATTTTAATGAACCGGCCTATATACGTTGGCTTTGCTATCTTGGAGTTATCTAAACTCCTGATGTATGAGTTTCATTATAAACATATTAAAAGCCAATATGGTGAAAAAGCTTCGCTTCTCTTCACCGATACTGATTCATTGGCTTATGAAATCCAAACTGCTGATATTTATGAAGATATGAACCAGCATAAACACTTGTATGATTTTTCTGACTATCCCAAGGATCATCCCCTCTTCAGTGAAGACAATAAAAAGCGTATTGGATATTTTAAAGATGAACTGAATTCAACCCCCATTCAAGAGTTTATAGGACTTAGACCTAAAATGTACTCTATTCTATCATCTGCTGGAGAGAAGAAAAGAGCTAAAGGTGTTTCTACACATGTGGTTGCACGGAAAATTACGCACAATGACTATAGACAATGCCTGTTGAGTGTTAGACCTACCATGGAAGAACAGATTAGAATTGATAGTAGCCATCATAAACTATTCACTGTATGCCAGAACAAGGTGGCTTTGTCACCCATTGATGACAAAAGATATTTACTCGAGGACGGCATTACAAGTTATGCCTACGGACACTTTAAAATAAAAAAATAAAAAAAGGAAAAAGAGAAAGAAGGAAAAAAAAAAGAAGGAAAAAAGAAAAAAATAGAAATTGTGGCGGTGTATCCTATACACCGGGTGGAGGTGGGACCACAATAAAAAAATAATATATTTTTCTAACAGCATCTAATTTCTTAAAGAGACATTACTGCATTTAAATTTTGAAATCCAAGAACGAAAGGATTGAGGAAACACACCCCTTAAACCCTCCGAGATTCTCGAGACTCCCATACACCCAATTCCCGAGATTCCCGAGATTCTCGAGATTCCCGAGATTCCCGAAATTCTGCTACTTTGAAAACGTGTTTTTCTTAGTTTTTACAAGTAAAAAGTGTGTTTTTGAAAAAAATCGCAAAATGTCACATTTTTCAAAAAACGCATTTTTGGTAACACTTTTGCAAAAACGCACATTTTTAAAAAAAAAATGTAAAAGTGCGAAAACCTATGTTAATTCCCATAGAGAAAACGGCATTTTGAAAAAAAATCGCAAAATGTCACATTTTTCAAAAAACGCTTTTTTGGTAACACTTTTGCAAAAACGCACATTTTTTTTACAAAAAATACACAAAAGTGCGAAAACCCATGTTATTTCCCATAGAGAATTCAAACAATCTAAAAACCACAATTTATTTTAAAAACGTACATTTTTGTTGTTTTTTAACGTTTTTGAAACTTTTTGTGAAAAAACGCTAAAAGTGACACTTTCTTAAAATTCATGTTATTTCCCATAGAGAAATCCAACAACCCTCAAAATCCAACTTGTTGAAAAAAAAAAAGAGAAAACTTACATTTACGAAATTTTTAAAACATTAACACTTAAAAAGGGAAAAACAATATACGTCATAAACTCCACTCTCTTCTGTGACGTCACCTTATGGAACTGTGCTGCCTCACACCGACTTCTGAGAACCCCTATGTTAAAGCATGGGACTTTACCACCGCCTCTGTTGATGCACTCATTTTCTGGCCTCGGAGGGTTCCCCATGTTAAAGTATAGGGATTCACCGCCTCTGAAGTGGCGCTGAACTCTCCCTAATCCCCTACTATCGACTGTATTGTTTAGCGAATGCCAGCAATTTTTTAATTGTCAATTTAGATTTGAGCGAAATATTTAAGTAAATTATGTATTTAAAAATAGCTTTCCACGTTGCCATCCATAAAAACATTAAATATTAATGTACAATTCAACGCTAAAAACATTGGGTCGTGGATCTTGTATATCATCATATTTCGCTGCGAAGGAGGTCACTTCATTTATTGCATTATGTAAGGAAAATCTTGTGCTTCCCATATCAGTTTTTTCATTAACAGCTTTGGTGAGTTTTTGAAACATTTGTAAAATTATTATAGTTGGAATCCGTTTGGTCCAACTGTGTACAGAAAAAGGTGAAAAACAATACCAGATTGGAATAGAAAATTTCAACATAGTCTGCATATCTCACAGACGTATCAAAGTTCTTGATACCATTTTCTCCTTTTTTTAACACAAATGTATAAATTTTTCCCATCACAAATATTCCCTAATCTTCCTAAACTTAAAAAGCTAGACAAGACGATTTCGAAAAACTCCCCCCCCCCCCCCCTGATCCCCGGAAAATAGAATTTGTTAGCATTTCCGGCTCATACAATCTACAGTTCTATCATAAAGCCATCGAAAAAGGGGGGGGGGGGGAATCGCGAAGAAAACTTTAAAAGCCGAAGTTGTTCAGGTGCATTTGACGGGCAGAGCAGACCGGAAAATTCTGAATTTTATAGCATCATCTTAATATGTCCTCAACTGACCGAATAGTGACAGACGTTCCAGGCGGGGAGGGGGCACGTCTAAGAAGAAATCAATAAACTCGATTTTGTATCCGAAACGGCGCAAGTAACGGGATTTTGCGAACGGAATGCCAAATGCTGCTTGAGCCGCAGATCGGAGTTTCTTGGATGGAAAATCTATCTCTACTTATGCGCCATGGAAATTCTAATAGAAGCGTGTGTGGGTACAAACAGTTTAATGTAAACTACATTTTGGCAGATAGCGAATGAGATATTGGGGCGAAATTCTAGATGAAGAATATTTTATTTTTAAGAAGTGGGGATTACTGTTCGAATGGAAGGGCGCTAAGTAAAATCATGATTTTACTTTATTTTTAGTGCATTAAAAATTCTCCCAAACTCATAATAATAATAATAAGAGTAATAATAATAATAATAATAAGAGTAATAATAAGAGTAATAATAATAATAAGAGTAATAGTAATAATAATAATAAGAGTAATAATAATAATAATAAGAGTAATAATAATAATAATAATAATACTAATAAGAGTAATAATAATAATAAGAGTGATAATAATAAAAAGAGTAATAATAATAATAAAAATAATAATAATAAGAGTAATAATAATTATAATAATAATAATAATAATAATAAGAGTAATAATAATAATAATGAGTAATAATAATAATAAGAGTAATAATAATAATAAGAAGAATAATAATAATAATAATAAGAGTAATAATAATAATATTAATAAGAGTGATAATAATAATAAGAGTAATAATAATAATAATAATAATAAAAGTATTAATAATATTAATAAGAAAAATAAAATAAATAATAATAATAAGTAAAATAAAATAAATAATAATAATAAGTAAAAATAAAATAAATAATAATAATAGTAATAATATTATTATTAATAAATCTTATAAAATAATAAATATTATTGTATTATTAATAATAGTTTTGAATTAACCGTTGTCTTTTAATGAATTTATGTTTATATTTTTCTGACAGGAAGCAGATGGACGTTAAGATAGGTTAACAGCAACCGATTTACTAGATATGTAATATACGCATGGAGAATATAATGAAATATACATTTATATAATTATTGCTCGTTAATTAAAAAAATACACGTAAAGCCAATTATGCAAATTAAATACAAATTCTGAGGTTTTAACTTGCTGCGGCATCAAAACTACAAAAAAAGTCGAAAATGCAATACATTCCTCGGTAATATTTTAAAACTTATCATAATACTACATTGATTTATTATATTTGAAAACTTAAACCTTCATTGAAAAAAATGAACTTCATTCAAATGACGGCATTGAAATATAAATTGCCTGGTTTAAATATCTCTAAAATGCAATACATTCCACGGTAATATTTTTAAAACTATCATAATACTACGATAATTTATTATATTTGAAAACTTCATCGAAAACAACTGAAATTCATTCAAATGACGTCATAGAAAAAATAACATGCCTGGCTCTCTCTATAAAAGCAGCATTTCATTCATAAATAATTTCCCATTCATGTCATTCATCACAGTACTATAATAATTTGTTTTATTTAAAAATTAAGACCATGGAGCTACAAGTAATTAAACTCTATGCTTAAAACTTCATCGAAAAAAATCGTCCTTCTGTTTATAAAATCAATTAATATTTCATTCATATCAGCCATGCAGACTCCATGGACTGAATTATTTTGTGTTAAAGAAATACAGTAATTCTAATACAACTCATTCTACATATTTTGCTGTTTACATTTTACATAGGTGAAAAATAGGCTTAGTTGTAGAAATAATCAAATTTGAATGAGAATTTAAACTCAAATATATTGTCATTGTGTTGTTTTAGTATGTAGATGTACAGAATTTAAGCAAAAATAAAGTAGTTTTAGGACGGATACAACACTCAATATGAATTAAAAAGAACATTAAAAAATCACAATTTTGAAACAAGATGGATGCCATATATCATTTTGAAGTGGGTCATGTGATTATTTCATATCATGTGATCGTTTCATATCATTTTGCAAAATGGCCCGCAAAAATCGACAAAATCTAAAATAAAAAACTACGTATGCTGAAATATATCCATTAAATGCTTGTTGTATACGTAATGTTTAACGAAGAAAAGAATAAGACCAACCCCATTACACTAGGACTAGCAGTTCTCGAGATATTTTAGTTTTTTCGTATTTTTTCTACGCCACCTTTGAAAATAAGTCCAGTTACCAAACAAAAACGAAAATTGAATTAAAAGTGAATTAAATTTAATTAAAATAATTGTCGTCGGACACATCCACAGATGATGACATTTTTACTGAGACCTGTAAGGAGATTTTAGTAGGAGGCAATGTTCAATATTATAGACTCATTTCAAACGGTAGGCGACATTTTTTATCGGAATTATTATCGAAGATGTTGGATAAACTTAACAAATGCCTGGAATTTTTTGGGATTACATTTTAAATGTCGCGCTAGGCAAAATATGAGAACAAAATTTAGTTTCGTGTACTTTTATATTAGCTGTTCCATTCTGAGTCAAAGTTTTCAAACTTTGTAATTTTGTTAGCATTGGAAGGTCAAAATGCGTGACGTCTGTGTGTGTGTCTGTGTGTCTGTCTGTGCATTTTTTGTATCCACTAACTCAAAAACCAATGGCCCGAATTTCATAAAGTTTGGTAGGTAAGAAGTCACTTGTGGGCGAATCTGATGCTGATTAGTTTTGGATACGATTCGGGATAAAAGAACCCGCCTTTTTTTTTTGCGAAATGACCCGCAAAAGTTTTTAACCACTCTAACTAAAAAACTATTGGACCGAATTTCACAAAATTCGGTAGATAAGTCACTTGTGGGACACCCTGGTGCTGATTAGATTTTGGTACGATTTGGAAAAAACTACCCTGCATTTTTTTGCAAAATGGCCCACAAATCGACAAAATCTAAAATAAAAAACTACATATGCTCAAATATATCCATTAAATGCTTGTTTAATACGTAAATTTTATCGAAGAAAAGAATAAGACCAACCCCATTACACTACGACTAGCCGTTCTCGAGATATTTTAGTTTTTTCGTATTTTCTCTACGCCACCTTTGAAAAAAATCTGATGTGGGCAACACATGACTTTCCTTATATAATGCAATGAATTTACTACTTTTACAGTAAAAAAAATTGGTTTTTCTTATAGTAGATACTTCTTATAGTCGACAATTAGTCGTCATTTTCATTGATTTAGCGTCATTTTAATCCATTTGGCGAGATTTTCGTTAATTTGACAACATTTCAAAAAGTCGCCAAGTTGGCGACATTCCGCCAAATTCGCCACCAAAATCTCGCCAAGCTTTACTGACGGAGAAATAAATTATTCTTATAGCAGATAAATGACTATTGGCGTTCAAATACAAAAGTATTACTCGAAGTATCTTTTCTCATGAATGGAACGAGCTAGATCCACGAGAATGATGTCACCCAATTTATCGCATGGTATTACATATGAAAAGTGAACATGTTTCTCAATAGGAAATATATTTTTTTTTTATTTTATATGACTTTTTGATAATTTTTTTTAAAAATGTGTAATATCTCGAGAACGGTTCGAGTTAGCGTTCTAAAATTTATGTCAATCGTTTTCTAATGCAAAATTACATAAGAAATGTCTATTTGCGTAACTTTATTAGCGGTTTTGATTTTTTGACGACTTTTTCAAAATTTCACTCGAAAATGTAGGGGGGTTCCGAACATTCGATTACGTTTAAAAATAATAGGCTTCCAGTGTTTACGGATTGTGATTTTTGTACTAAATTTCGTTCGAATCGGTCCATTCGTTCGTCAGTTATCGTCTCCACAGACTCACTGACACACACGCACACACACACACGCACGCACACACATACACACACGCGCGCGCGCGCACACACACACACACACCACTTCAAAAATGTTCGATTCGTGATCAGGGATGCTGGAAACGTGCTCTCTCGTCGAAAACTCGAATTCGAATTTTCGATCCCGTCACAATACTTTCCTTATACATTATGTATATAAGGAAAGTAATAAGTCCAGTTATCAAATGAGAACGAAAATTGAATTAAAGTGAATTAAATTTAATTAAAATAAAGAGAACGTGAATATAAGTCTGCAGGGAAAGTCATGTACTGCCATCATCAGATTTTTATTAATCATTTTTATTACATCATTTTACAGTAATAATTTTATATAATCATTATTTATTTCAACGTTTATAAAACAATACTTTTTGTCACGAAATTGATCATTTTACAAAATTCTACTCATCAAGAATGCTGTATTTTGCTAAAACAATGATGCTTTTAATGTTTCGTTCCACCTATTATATATTCAAATTGTTGTAGCTGAAATGGTTTTAAGTAGTTAAAATAGGAGTTTATACTATTTCGCTAGGCACTATCCTTCGAACAGCCAAAGTGTAAAAAAATATCTGACGTGGGCAGCACATGACTTTCCTTGCAGACTCAATTCCACGTTATCTTTATTTCTTCAATAATTATTGAGTTTAATTGCATAAAATAACACCCATAATTATTTTATTTGCACTTTTAATTCAATTTTCGTTTTCATTTGGTAACTGGACTTATTTTCAAAGGTGGCGTAACGAAAATGCAAAGAACTAAAATATCTCAAGAACGGCTAGACTTAAAGTAATGGGGTTGGTCTTAATCTTTTCATCGTCAATAATCACGTATAAAGCATGCATTTAATTGATATATTTGAGCATACGTAGTCTTTTATTTTATATTTTAAAGATTTTTGCGGGCCATTTTGCAAAAAAAGGCAGGTTTTTTTTTCCGAATTGTACCAAAATCTAATTAGCACCAGGGTAACCCACAAGTGACTTATCTACCAAATTTTGCGATATTTGGACTATTGGTTATTCAACTAGAGTGAATACAAACAGTTTTCGCGGACCATTTCGCAAAAAAAGCACTTTTTTTTTATCCTGAATCGTACCAAAATCTAATCAGCACCAGGGTAACACACTTAACTTACCTATAAAATTTTATGAAATTTTGTCAATTAGTTTTTGAGCTAAAGTGGATACAAACTCTGCACAGACAGACAGACAGACAGACACACACACACACACACACACACACACACAGACGTCACGTTAAAAATAGTTTTTTCGTATTCTAGGGCCTAAAACGTGTAGATCCGTCGAAAACTTGACTGTGATTTTCGACATGATTCCAATACTTCCCTATACATTACCATGTATTGCAAGGAAAGTAAAAAATCTCATGAAAAAATTGTTTTGAGGGGGGGGGAGGATTTAATTTAAAACGTTATTATTATTATTTTTCCTTTTTAGTTTTTTAAATGTGATAATTTTATTTTGTATATCAAGGTATTTAAAGATTTCATTTTTGAAAGAAAAGCACGCTAATTATGTTTTTGTCTGGATAGTTTGATATGTAATAACGAAAATATTATATATATAAAAAAATAAACTTTCTCTACAGTAGTGAATTATGTATCAAACAGTAGCAAAATTTATACATTTGAATTCACAAACTTCGAAAAAAAGTTAAAGTTAATATTATTTAATTAACAAAAAAAAGAGTAGACGTCCTTTAAGGCTACTAATCATCATATTAAAGAAAGTGGTCGTATAGAGAAGAGGGTATTTAGGAGGAGGGGGAGGGCATTTTAATAGGGTTGTATTTCGAAAAGAAAACAATACTGATACCGGAGTTAGTTTTTTTATACATTACATTAACTTTAATTCGATTGCTTGAACTTGAAAGAAAGCTTTTGATCTCAGTTTGCTCTTTATTTGAAAAGTGTGAATACAGCCATCCAGAATAAAGCGAGAGCGCTTATTAAAGTTGATTTTCTCATCCCCCCCCCCCCCCCCCCACACACACACACATTCCATTTAGATAGTCTAAAATGAAAAATATATCACGTCACTTAGCAACGGAATTAAACCCAATGTGTTTATTACAGCAGACGATTTTTTTTTTAATATTTTCCGATTTAAATAATAAAGAAATGTATATAATATTTTTTATTTATCGGAATTGTATTTTTAACTGGATTACATCAATTACGGTCTTTTGCTTTGAAGATTATGGGAATGATTGATATTTTAAATTTCCTACGTCATCTGTTTTATTCAGGTAAATGTTTTTCAAACTCATATTGTGTTTAGAGAGTTGTTGAAACAGAATAAAAGTGGTATAGGTATATCTTTTGAAATCATTTTAGCCCTTTCCCTTTGGCATATGTTGATCCAATTTCATATATTTTGTAAATTTGTTTACAAATGGAACCGGGAAATTTGATTCTTCAGATCTGCTCGCTATACAAAGATAATTTTGCATAGCGAGAACAGAGATTCTTATACTTCTTTTCAGGTGAATTAAATTAAATATTTCAATAGAATGTTTTGAATAATAATATCATTTAGACAGGAATTTTCACATAATTTAAATCACAAGCAACGTCGGGTATATCTGCTATTATCTATATAAATAAAATTGTAAGTTGCAGGTCTATCGGTCTGTTTATTATCTCTGCATGGGAGAATACTCCTCTTTTCTTTTTAGAATTGTAAAAAAATTTCAAAAAGAAAACGACTCCCAATATTAAAAGTTAGCCGCTAATTGTGAATTTTAGATTACTTTATATTATATACTCCGCACGAAGAACGGGTATATAGCTAGTCTATATATAAAATCGACCACCAAGAATTATGACCAATCTCATATATATCAATAATATTTCCGATCTATAAAGAAAATATTTCTTCTAAATTTTAGCGAGAAACTTCTTCAAAATGCTGGTATAAAAACACATAGAAGAGTTTGAAAACAAACCTCCGATTCTGAATTAAATGTTTCCATTTATCATGCTAAATGTCGGCACTGTAATAAAACGAATCGAATGAAGCAAATCTCATCATAAAAACTATTTTCTGTGCGCAGGTGGAAATTTTCAAAGAAAACTGCAAGATTATTAAATGAGTAATGGGCACAGATGCTGATGTCAAGTACGAAAATACATTTTTCTATAAAGTGTGGCTCATAATCAAAGTTCGAAGAAAAGTTGATATTTTCAGATAAAGAATGTATAGACAGGAAAAGCTTGACACGGGATAAATATAGGCCTATGAGTTATATATATTTTAATTTATTAACACGATTTCATTTTTGTGCAATTTAGCATAATTTTTTTTCTCATTTTAATGAGTCACGGGACATAAAAATCTATAGAAAAACCTCATGTGTTTTTAATAATACTGTGTATTAATTATCTTTGATAACTGCAAGTCTTCAAAAGCGTAAAATTCTAATTAAGTCAATACCAATCCTATTTTGCAGTCATAAGTGAGTAATTTTATAATTTTTTTCCTATACGAGACGGGTTTAAATGTATCTAAGAAAATTCATGTACAGCACATAAGATTTTTTTTTATATACCTATAATTGATCAATATACAACTTTATATAACTGATCAATATAAAGTATTATATATCAATCGATATATATTACTTCAGTCAATATATATATATATATCAGATGTCAATATATATCAATAATATAACTTTATATAACTAATTGATATACAACGTTATATCAACCTTATATTGCCGATCAATGTACAACTTTATATCAACTTTATATAACTGATCAATATACAACTTTATATCAACATTATATAACTAATCAATATACTTTATATCAATATTATCTAACTAATCAATATACAACTTTATATCAACATTATATAACTAATCAATATTATACAACTTTATATCAACATTATATAACTAATCAATATGCAACTTTATATCCACATTATATAACTAATCAATATGCAACTTTATATCAACATTATATAACTAATCAATATTATACAACTTTATATCAACATTATATAACTAATCAATATACAACTTTATATCAACATTATATAACTAATCAATATACAACTTTATATCAACATTATATAACTAATCAATATACAACTTTATATCAACATTATATAACTAATCAATATACAACTTACTTTATATCAACATTATATAACTAATCAATATGCAACTTTATATCAACATTATATAACTAATCAATATACAACTTTATATCAACATTATATAACTAATCAATATACAACTTTATATCAACATTATATAACTAATCAATATACAACTTTATATCAACATTATATAACTAATCAATATACAACTTTATATCAACATTATATAACTAATCAATATACAACTTTATATCAACATTATATAACTAATCAATATACAACTTTATATCAACATTATATAACTAATCAATATACAACTTTATATCAACATTATATAACTAATCAATATATAACTTTATATCAAATTTATATACTGTCAATATACAACTTTATATCAACTGATCAATATACAACTTTATATCATCTTTATATAACTGATCAATATACAACTTTTCCTGCAATACAACTATATTTACAAAGCAAACGATCGAGTCCATATTAGTTTATTCAAGAAGCTCTAAACTTAAACTCATAACCCCCAAAAGATAAACCACCCCGATAATAGAAAAGAGAAGAGTACGGGATATGGGGATGCACAAAGAAGTGGGGGAAATGTAAAAGGAGGTCACACCAGTAACGTGTTGGAAGTTCACTGCTTTCACTAATACGCGCTTTTTCTGCGCATCTCCGTAACACGCGCCGTTTTTTAACTCTCACTTTTTTTGGCATATATTCATTCATTTTTGACGCTTTTTTCCCCCAGTATAACCCCGGGGATTTTTTTCGTCCCTCCCATGATCCTAGCTTGCTTGTCAGCTTAGCGTGTTAACAAGTCAGACTATCGTTTTGGCTGGTTGGAGAGCTTACAAGGGATCAAAATGAACAGCATGTATATATACTGTATATACCCTAGTAGGAAACAAATATTGGCGTACAATATTGCGCCATTATTAGAATGTAGGCAGTATATTACCAATATTGGACAGATATTCGAAATATTTTCTTCAATATTGACTTGATCCATGATCCATGATATTAGAAATATTGCCTATCTAGTTTTCTTCCCCTACCCCTCAGGATCATTATTGGACTATAAATTTACGCCAATATTAGCATGAGGGTCTTTTGCGTAGTATTACCAATATTTGCAATATTTAAACAATAGTGACTTTAAATCAAGGATCAAAGTAAACGTTTTTTCAACCCGGAAAACCGTGGTTTAAACAATGAAAATGGTTCAAACCTTAAAACCGTGGTTCAAACCTCAAAACTGTGGTTCAAACCTTAAAACCATAGTTCAAAGCAGTCAACCCTTCTTTAAATACGCAATATTTTCAATATCATGAATTTTTTTAGGTTTTATTTCACAGGGTAACTATGTAAGCACATTCTTTGTGAAAAATGAAATAATTTTGTCAGAAATAAAATTATGTGGCGCAAAAACTCAAAACAAGGTACTAATAAAATGGCTACGTTCACTTTACATACAGAAAGTTTTTCTCTTAGCCAATGCTTTACCATAACATTACATTTTGCTTTACCGTATAGTTTGAGAATTATTTCATTTTAGATGGTTGATCAAACAAACTCATGTGAAGAGTCAATTTTTAAAAAAGTCCTATTTTTTGACAAATTTATTTTTTGAAATTTTGTGAAGAATCTAATTTTGAAACCTAAACTTAGTTGAAAAGTCATTTTTACACAAAATTTGTGTACTTTGATAGAAGCGGTAGCGGTTTCATTCATTGCCCCCCTCCTCCCCCCTTTTATTACACAATTGGAATGTTAACCATTTTTCGTGTTCAAAGCTCAGGCTGTCCGCCTCATCCGAGGATGTGAGTAGCTATTTAGCCGACCGGAATTATTTTTCGTGTGTGGAATTTCGTAAAAGGCCCTTTTACGGATTTTGTAAAAAGTCTTGTAAAACCCAGTTACTTCCGAAACAATTTTTTTTACGTATTTTACGTGATAATTTGAATAAGTTCTAAAATTTTCAAAGCAATTTGTAAAATTTAACTCCGCTTAAAAAAGTTTGAAAAATTATCTCTTATAGGATTCTATGTACTTCCTTTTTTCAACCCGGATAAAATCCAAAACTAATTGGGTGATATTATTATTTTGCATTCCCATACGTCCAACAGGCCGTCTCAACAACAGACTAAAATTTTATTTTGATAAAGTCATGGCAGTTATCGTGCGAACGGGCAGGCAGACAGACAGACAAAATGAACAAAGTCAAACACTTTAACTATGTTGGAATGTGTTAAAAAGCAAATTAATTTTTAAATCCCATAAATAATAAACTGTAGCTTGTGGGAATAACACTTTTATTGCTTCCTTAAAAAAAAAAGAAGGCATATGCAAATTACATGACAACAATAGTTTCGCATATGTATGCTTACTTCAAGGAAATACTAAAAGCGTCAATTTTTAAATGCTTTACAAGTTTTAAAGTGGCTCTCGCTTTTAATATCGTACAATTATAATTTTTAGTCTCAAACCAGGTCTGCCTATGCATACCCATAAAGCATAACAATAATATACACCAGAAATTAAATTACAATTTGCTAAATTTTGCTTCACGTGCAACGGATGAAGGAGCGAACGGCAACGTGCAGTTTCCAATACCTTACGGAAGAAATTCCTAAAATACAAACTTCACAAGCTGAAAGTAAAACAGAAAAATCGATTGGAATCTTATCGCCCAGGGGATCTGCTTGACCCTCTTCAACATTATGTGCACCACCGGGTAAACAAAGTGAACAAACTGATACACTTGAAACTGTATCACGGGCAATAAAAAGAGACCCTTGCAAATTCTTAAAATAAATACATACAAAAAGAAAAAAAAATGTATTTCGGACGAGGGGGGGGGAGTAGTTTTACCTCGGAAAAAAAATAAAACAGGAGGAAAAAATAAGCCCAGCTCAGCAACTAGCAGAGCTCCGGAAATTTAATATATCCTTAAAAAGGGAAAAAAGAAGAATCCATTTGAAAAAAAGAGGGAATGCCGGCCAGCGCTTAAAATGCAAGCAGTGCAGATAGACTTTGAAGAAAGAGGGGGATGAAACTACACCCCCCCCCCTCTCCAGAAAAAAATAAAGAAAAAACATGTGTACAAGACCATACATATCCATGCTGAAAAGCGAGCCTCAAGAAATGGAAGTCCATTTTTTTTTTCCCTTTCCTTTGGATGGGGGCCCTCAAGTTTTATTTATTTATTTTAAACATCGATCCCTCGCGTCACCTGAAAAAAAAAGGAGAGGGTATGGAAGAGGGCTATACCAAAAGCGAGTCCGAAATAGCAAGCGCGCAGTAAAGCTGAATTATTAACGAGACCATGTTACATATTTATTCCGGGTAAAGTAGACGAGGGCACACAAAGAAGGATGGGGCACAATGGTTACGGAGAAGTATTCTCGACAGGGCAACGATTGTACCCGGGATTAAAGGTGGGAAAAACCGCCCGTTTTTATATCGTACGACAGAGGTAAGGTTACGAGTATGTGGGTGTAAATGAGATGTTTTTTGAAGACGTAAAAATAAAAATAATTTTGCAATTGATTAAAATATAATGTTTGCGATAACACGTAGATAAAGTACAATGCACAGCATACAGTTGTTTCTAATGACTAACTGCATACCTAAGCCAGAGGTTCGTAACCTGTTGCTCACGAGCAGCTCAGTGTTTGTCACTTGGGGCGCTATTTCAAGAATTTCTTGGAGGTGGGGGCAAAAGTATTTGTTGAAGGGTGAAGCAAAAATTAATGGAATATTGTGCTAATGATGAAAATGCGACTCGGTAAGAAGCATTATATAAGAAACATAATTTGAATATCCTTGACGAAACAACCGACACTTCTATCTCCCCCCTAAATAGCACCCCTGTTCGCGACCCTAAATTTAGTGCTTAACCTTTTGCTTACGGGTGGGACAGCGTCCATCCCAAATGAAGAACCTCTCAAAAAGACAGGTTTTTCACATACCCTATCCCAGGCCAACGACCGTACCGTGCTGAAAACACCGGTTCTCGTTAGATCACCGAAGTCAGGCAGCATCGGGCGCGGTTAGTACTTGGGTGGGTGACCACCTGGGAACACCGCGTGTTGTTGGCTCTTTTCGGGCGCGGCAGCCCAGTGGTTAGCGCGCGATTCTCGCCGCTGCCAGAACTGCAGCCGTGTTCATGCGGAGTACGATCACGTTAAACATGTGGGTCCGTAAGTCCTTCCGAGAGGTTGGTGGTAGGGGAAGGAGGGTACGGTCCCTGTGGATGCCTCCCCCACTGGGTTCCGGTCTAAATTGGGTGGCACTTCCCGGCCGTCCAAACAGTTACCTTACACCTTTCTGGTAGGTCGGACGGTCTGGGTCTCAACAACAATAACAACATACCCTATCCCAAACATTGGTGTCCATGGACTCCAATGCCTGCAAAGGGAGATAGATCAAACTGTTTGGGATAGGGTATGTCAAATACCTGTCTTTTTGAGAGGTTTCTTGTTTGGAATGGACGCTGTCCCACCCGTAAGCAAAAGGTTAATAAAGTGACAAAGAGTACGCAAAGTGGATTTTATTAATTTATTTTTTTAATTTTAAACTGTATTCTCAACTTGTATACGAAAGAAATTTAGCGTCTTTTAAATTTCGTAAAAATAGTCAAGAAGGGACTTAACATGTCACCTGTTAAAAGATAAATTCTACAGAACTGAATGTTCATTTTTATCGGGACTTCAAAACGAGATTACAACCGATTTTAGTAATATAATCAAGATGTAGTCTGAAATTTTTGCTTACTCATTTTCATTTGGGCCAAATGCTTATTAGTATACAGTAGGGTCCCCTACAAATATAGAAGAAAAGATGGTCATTTCAGTAGCTCAATGGATAAAGCACCGTATAGTCAATCTTAGTATCGCGGTTCTATTCTCTGCAAGAATGATAGTTGTTTAGAATAACATAAAAACATAGTTCAACTATTAGTCCATATCACTTAACTGAAGTGTTTAATTGTTAATGGAAATAATTATAATATTTTTATAATTAACTTACAACCATTAATACAAAAAAAAAAAAAAACTCTCCTCAATATGGATTGTACAATGTCTACAATGATTGCAGCAACATTGTATTCCAGAAGTCAATAATAGCCAAAGCATTCTCTCTGTCACTAATCAGGGGCATCATTCAAATATGTATTTTAATAGATGGCGCTGGTTGTTGCTCCTGCAGACCACGTGGTCAACAGCTGCCTATCAAGTTGATTTTGAGGAGATATTTAAATGGTATTTCTTGCAACAATGACTGGCTCCTCGCACTATTTTCTCTTCGAACCCCGATAAATATTTTACTTGTAACAATGTAAATGAAAACCATTTCAAAAACTACGAAGCATATTTTATTTCAAATATTTATAGAATATTCAAATATTTAGTTCAACTATATATACTTTAAACTTCAAAGATTTATTTTAACTAAATGGAATTTGGGACATATTTTTCTTGACATTTACTAATAAATATATTTTACTAATAAATCGATTTATTAGTTATTTAATTTACTAATAAATCGATTTATTAGTAATTTAATTTACTAATAAATCGATTTATTAGTAATTTAATTTACTAATAAATCGGAATTCAAATTTCAAATACATCAAAATGCAAATTAAGGAAATATTTATTTTGATATATATAGTGCCTTGATAAAGCAGCTGTATTGGAATTTTCAAGTTTGCCTACAACGTATAAGCTTCATTTTACACAAACATTCGGGGGGGGGGGGGGATTCAAATAATAATAATAATTGGGGAACATTTTATGTTTTCTATATTATATATGAAGGTTTTTGTTTTATATAACTCTAGGAAATTACAATAATACAAATTATTACAGCAAGGTTCAAACATTTTTATAAGTACTGTATTACAATGTAAAGTAAGTACTGTATGCAATGTAATATGTAGAAGTATTGTATTCAAGTACATTTCGACCAGAATAATTGAAATACAAATTCTATAGAAATATCATCTATAGTAAAAGTACTCTAAAGTGACCACCTAGCGTTCTGGAAAGAAATGGTTGCTTATAAGGATGTTCATTTAATGGGGTCATTTTGAAGGAAAAAAAACTTATGTTATATCTAATAAATTATAAAAAATATTAAATAAAAAGTGTATATAACTGAAGAATTTTATTATATGCCCTTAAATTATTACTATATTATTTTATTACATACCTTAAATTTTAACTATATTATTTATTTATAGAACAGTTCCAAGGCAACTCATTTGTTAGAAGCAAGTTTATATTATTTTTCGATGGTATTTCTCCCATCATGTAGAAAAATAAATGGAAAATGCACAAAATAAAACATTTTATAAAATGACTGCATCTATACTAATTTCTTCACTATAAGCAAAGTTTATTTTTACTTCCGTTTCGTCACTGACTGCATCACGTTTGTACAGAACTAAAAAATAACAGTGGAAAATGGTAAGGGTGCTCCTATGAGAGGCAGAAAAATTGCTGCTTTCTCAAATTCTAACGCTACATTTTATTACTCCTGGCAGGTATGGTATCTGCAGGCAATAAAATTCATACAAGTAAAGATTCATACAAGTAAAATTCATACAAGTAAATTCATACTAGAATGAATTATTAGAAATCTGCGCTTTTTGTGAGTCTAGAATGCAGGAAATATAGGAAAAAATATGTCTTGACATTGAATAATTTTTGGGTCATTTAGGTATGTATATGTGGTCACTTAATAAGGATATACAATTAACATTATATCGATGGTTTCTCAAATCCGTTCCATAAAACGTGGTCGATGAGAGAGGTGGCCGTTAAGAGAGATTGTTGTTATTATTAATCCTACCCGGTGTGGCTAGACCGGGTCCATGAGACCATATCAAGAAATCATAGACCAATAAGGAACTCCCGAAAAGAACCTCTTTAGATAAACCCAAACAGCATAAGTGATGACCGGGGGATGCATGTTTAATATAACACTTGGAGCAAACGGTATAAACGTTGTGCCCCTGTACGAATTTAAGACACATGTCCACTAACAAATCTTCGAGAGAATTCATTGTATATAACAAGTAAAAAAGATATATAACAAGTAAAAAAGAAATCTTGCAATAATTAGACTTTACAAAACTTCATTTGTATGATAATTAGGCAATTTCATTCAAAAAATGAATTTGCTCAATGCTAATATTATATATACAGGTTGTCCCAAAAACACGGCTTTTATTTCTTAGATATTGATCTTAGACATATATAAATTATATATTGATCTTAGACATATATTATTTAGACATATATAAATTACAAAGTTGCGTAAAAAAGGGTACAAAGTTTTATGAAATCTATTAACATTTTCAGGGGATTGGATTTGAAGAAATACAAAATTTAAATTTTTATACGGGTGCCCGTACAAAAATATTTCCAATGACTAAAATGTGCCCCATACACTAATAAGGTGATGTACAAAATTTCAGCATTTTATCATGAAAAGTCCCAGAGATACGTTTAAACAAATTTGGTGAGGGATTAATCACAAATTAAAATTCAAATATTTACAGCAGGAGTGCAAATGACGCAACGCAGAAATGCATCGTAGGCAAATAATATCTGCCTATTATCTTTAATGGATCTTTGGCATGGATGGAAAACATTTTGAACAAGCTTTGTAATCTGTGTGTAAAGTTATTATTTCTACACAGTGTAGATACTTTTGTACCAATAAATAGCAAAATTATTATTTATCTATGTAATCATTGCTTTCTTTCGTAATTTGTGTATGACCCCTGAAACGCAATCTGCCGACATGATTTTTCCCCTCTGAGAACCAACCCATGTCGATGCATCAAAAAGTGGTTTAAGTCAGCATTTTTGTCTTTTCATATCTTTGGGACTTTTTATGATAAAATGCTGAAATTTTAAACATCACCTTATTAGTGTACGGGGCGCATTTTACTCATTGGAAATGTTTTTGTACGGGGGCCGTATAAAAATTTAAATTTTGTATTTCTTAAAATTTAATTCCCCTGAAAATTTTAATCGATTTCATAAAATTCTGTACCCTTTCTAACGCAACTTTGTAATTTATTATATATGTCTAAGATCAATATTTAAGGAATAAAAGCCGAGGTCAATGTTTTTGGGACACCCTGTGTATATATATATATATATATATATATATATATATATATATATATATATATATATATATATATATATATATATATATATATATATATATATATATATATATATATATATATATATATATATATATATATTCAAAGAAAATAGAGCCACATCTTTCAGGAGAATCTGTGGGTCACTTTTAAGTCATGCCTTCAAACTGAAGCAGAATGTTTAATCTCAACTCATACGCCACTGACATCTTTAAAACTGTCCATCATTTCTTATGATGTTGGATTCAAGACAGCCACTGCTAACTCAGGGTGGAAGAAAACTGTGTTGGATAGAACATTTCACTCCGGTCTTCGGCTGCCAGCCAAGTTGGCTACTCTCGATGAAGACAACCAATGACTATCAAGATTTGTTTTAAATCTTTATTTCTTTACACTCTGCTTTATATGTATAAGATTAATGGCTCTTTCAGCGTTTAAAAGATAGATTCAGTGGCATTAGGAGACATAGTCTTCGGTAAGGTTGAAAACAGACATTATTTGCATTTTACGGGTTGCATAATCAGCGGCGTAGGCAAGAACTTTTCACAGGGTTACAACGTATTTTATACGTCTCTTTTAACTATTAAAAATAGTGAATAAGTTATGGTAATTAGTAATTTAGAATTAATTACTTTATTAATTGAAATTGATTACTGATTAACAATTAATCAAAGATATCATAGAATGCTTGAATAAAGTGTTTTTAAACAAAGCAAGTTCTATTAAAAAACGCCTTTTATTTTACATAATAAAGAAAAATGTGTATGTGCGGTCTGTAGCGGGAAATCTAGGATTCCTACGGTCTTGAAATTTGGTACACATGTACTTCAGAACCCGTAAATGTGTGTACCCCGGCGTTATATATGTATATTTTTTTTAATTCAGAACTAGTTTTTTAATTATTCCGTGTTTTAGCCATATTTATAACGATTTTGGGCGATATTCACAGAAATCGATTCCTTAACGACCAAAAATATTATCACAGGTTTTCCATCTTAATTTTTAACACTTTACAACAAAGTTGAAAAGTGTTTATGACTTTGTTCATTCTGTCTGTCTGTCTGTTAGCACGATAACTGCCGTAAAAATGACTTAATCAAAATGAAATTTTAGTATGTTGTTCAGACGGTCTGTAAAACCTATGGGAATATAAATGAATAATATCACCCAATTAGTTTTGGATTGAACCCGGGTCGAAAAAATGAAATACATTGAGCCCTATGGGACCTAATTTTTCAAACATTTTTTAAGCGGATTTAAATTTCACAAATTGCTTCGAAAATTTTAGGTAATATTCAAATTGTTCCATAAAATATATAAAAAAAAATTCAGCGAATATATTCAGTAGTTTTTTAAATAAAAATTAAAATAATAATTACACCTCTTATATGAAACGATCACGTGACCATGATATGAAACGATCACATGACCTACTTCAAAATGATATATGGCATCCATCTTTTAATCTTTCCGATGGTATTATCTTTCAAAAAAATTTTGAACGGAATCCATACGATTAATAACCGACTTTTCGTGAATTAAAAAAATATATATACTTATCGTGCGTTTTAAACCTCCTCTATTCGTATATAGCGATATAAAAAAAATTGACGGCCAATCCGTTGTTTATAGTTTAGCACCAGCTATTTTGAATATCCCACATTGCTCCAAAGTAAAAGTTAATTTCCCGAAACTAACCGTTCTTTAATTATAATTATTTTAATCGAGCGAACTATTAAATTTTTGAATCAGCAGGTTGTTTCCCCCAATGATCTATTGAAGCCACGCCTACATTCACGCATGCGCATGAGTCGGAGGGTCAGAGCCATTTCCTTCCTTTCTGGTTTTCATGAGCGGTACACTGAATATACGGTTAATTATGAATTTCATTTTGCGATTTGGAAATTTCATTTGCATCGTGAGAATGATTTTAGGTAAAAACAGGCGATTTTTAAATTGAGTATTATAGGGTTTTCTGCAGCTGTAATATTTAAGTAACTGACCTTTATAACAGCACTTATTTAGGATCAGGGAAACGCCGGGTAATTCGTTCTAGTTTTAAAATAAATTTTGCATTTTCTAATGAGAAATCCATTGTATTTCGCTTTCATAATAAATATGCCGATCAAAAACATTCATTCCATCATACAAACACTAGTGTAAGATGCCCAATTATTAGTATACCTAAAAATAAATACTTCAATAATTAGTATAGTTGAAAAAATTTACTTAAATAATTGTTATACTTAAAAATAAATACTTAACTAATTGATATATTTAATAAATATTTAAACAATTGGTATACTTAAAAATAAATACTTAAATAATTGGTATGCTTAATATATCACGGATTAGTTAAAAAGATATTTTCCTAAAGGCACCTTTGTCTCATCATAAAAAAATTAATAAATACATTTTATATTGAATGAAGTTGTTAAAGAAAATTTATATAGTGTAGTCTTTGGACTTATTCTTCTGCATACACCACTGGGTAAGAAATATCCCATTTCTAAATTTGCCACAAAGAAAAATATTAAAACAGTGTAAGTTAATCAAAAGAAATTTTCTCTTACAGGAATAGGCGACTAAAATTTACTTTTCACAGAAAAACTATCTGTGTATACTTCAGCAATTTACACATTTAATTTTAAAATACTTAATGAGAAGCATAAGCTTTGCAAAACAAAATAAATAATTTTAAAATACCTAAACAGAAGTTAAAAAGTAAAAAAATATATATTTTTTTATTATTATTATTTTTCAATATTTAAATGTAAAATTTCTTGAATTCACGTTAAAAATTTTAAATTTAAAATTATTTATTTTTTCTTTAAATTGTTTGAATTTATAAATAAAAACATGTGATTTTCTTAAAACAAAAATTTTAAATTTTAAATAATTAATATATATATGTTAAGATTAAAAATTTTCTATCGCTACAAATTGTAGTATACTAACAATACAAACTAATTGGTGTGTGGCTCAACTGGATTTTCTCATTCCAAAATTCATTTTTTTTTTTTTTTTCAAAATTTACAAGAAAAAATTTTAAAAATCAATATCGTCGGTCCAAATGATTACAATTATAGCATGTTACCTTTCACTTTAAAGGGCTTGAAAAAACACTTCGATTGACACCATACTTGACAATGTTTCCCCCGGCAGGGATAACTTGCACCCCAAGGGGGGACAAATGACGTCACGAACAAAAAAAAATGTATCGCAGCAATTTTTCGCAATAATGATTGAAACTATTAAGTCTTGTGATCATTGATCCCTAAATTAACCCCTTTCATGCATGATCATGGCAAATTTTGTCTTATGGTGCCATGTTAATACATATAGAATTTCGAATACATTTCGAAGTTTTCACTCGAATTTAAAAGAAAATCTATGTAAATCTAGAATTTTTGATAAAAAAGCTGGATATAAAGTTTCGTGAAAATCCATTAATATTTGTGGCTGCTATAGTATAAACAAGAAACCGACCACAGACATTAGACATTACTTCAAAAATAGTCAAAACGCATTCAGGACGTCTTAAAACATATATTGGCATCAAATCTCGAAATAAAATATTTTCGTTTAAATAAGGCTTTTTCAATACTACGTATGAGAAAGTTAATATCGGACAAATATCTCTTACAGAGGCATTTACCCCTATACAAAGAAACTATTTAGAAAAAATAAAACCACAACTTTTAAGAGATTTCTAGCATCGCATTCTTGAACGCCACCCCAGCCACTTGAAGCACGATATTTAATCTCAGCTGATATACCACTTGCATTGGTGCAACTATCCATCATTTTTTATGATGTTGGATTTGAGACAGCCAGGGTAGGATAAGGCTGCTAGAGATCCTAGCAGTAATAATTTTATTGGTGAATAATCAGTTTAAAAAATATATTAATATAAATGTGGCTTAAAATTTCGATTTTCTAATTGAAAACAGTCACATTATATACACAATTAAGGACTCGGCCAAACCATTATATAGTTAGAAAAGGAAAATTTCATTGTAGTTACTATACGTTAAACAGTAGCAGATACATCCGGCGTTGCTCGTGATAAGAAAAGGTGCGAATTCTGCGAATTGCTTAGGATGAATAAGAATCCCTGCTCTTGTTATATAAAATTATGCTACCACTAAAGTAGTTGACCAGTTTCAACATTTGTAGCAGGATCTTCCGCAGAGGGATATAAGCAACTTAATTGACTCTATGCAGCACCAATTATTGGCTTGTAGACCTTGGCTACCAGAAGAGGATTTATCACTTATTAAAATATTCTTTACTTGTTACCACCATCTCTTAATTATTATTATTTTTTTTTGCTGCTCTCAAATTCTAATCATTTGCTCATTTGAATATTACATACATGTCGAGTTTCGCGGTTGTAGCTCAATTTCTTATGGGTGCATATATATATATATATATATATATATATATATATATATATATATATATATATATATATATATATATATATATTCTTTTTCCTTTTTTTTTTTTTTTTTTGCAACAGAGTGTATAAACATGTTAACCTACTATTAATACGAACTGCAAAATTTCAAATTCAATGCATTATCTCCTGGCAGCTTTGAACACTATACAAATTGGTGCGATATACAGAAGCATGATGTTGATATTGAGAAAGTATATATACATGTTTAGTTATTTTAAACTTTTTTATAATACTGTTGAGGTTGACAAAGTATTCTGAGTAATAATATAATTTATTTGCATTTTTAAGGTTGCTAACATGCATATTTTATGATATTTTATATTAAATAATCTATAAATTCTAAATAACGGATTAATTATTATATTTCGAAACTATTGAATAGAATTGCACGAACTAAATGGAAATAATTTATTAATATTTAAATCATCCTTTTTATCATATAAATTAGTTATGATCTTATTGGATAGGTCAATAATAAGATTTAAATCTAAAAAAATTAATGTTTTTACCTATTGAGGGTCGTTAAGCATTAATTCCAGATTATCCGGATAGAAATCGATATGGATATTATTGCTCGTAGATTCTAAGGTAACTTAACATATCAAATCATCAACATAATCTAAAAATTTTGTAATCAATCGACGTGACGATATGTTCATAGTAACAAAGATACAAGAAAATAAAATGCCTAGATAGACTGACGGCTGGATAATACCTAAATGGTTAATTAAGGCATTGTAACAAGAAATGGAAAAAAGTTGCCTGTGCGAAATACAGAACAAGTATCTCAACAGGACTGACAAAGGAGTTCACTGTAAAAAAATATTTTGGAAATGGATTAGAGTAATAGATTTTTATAATGTAATATTTTGATAATTATAAAAACTCTTAATTTAATTATTTTTTATTCAAAAGTTCTACAATATTTAAATTCAACGATCTTGAATTTATTTTTTTTTAAAAATTTTAACTTTCATTATTGCGCCCTTATTTTTGGTGCGCTAAAAATGCTGATACCGAGAACGTGCTTTGTATTTTCCCGTTTATATGAATTTGGCGGTTGAAGTTTCGTTTGGGAACTTTAAAAGTCCAGATGCATTGTAGCAAATTTACAGTTTTATATATTTAATATTAAATTATTTAAATATTTAAAATACTTAAAATATATTTTAAATATTTTAAACATTTAAATAGTTAAAAAGAAGTTTAATAATTTCAATATTTAATAATTTTAATTAAAAATAATAATGATAAACAAAATTAAAAAAAATAATTATATCAAAAATATGTTACGAAAATAACCATTTTATACGCGATTTGCAGAATCGCAGCAAATATACTACATCCACATGGAATATTTTCGAGATTGTTTTTAATACATTGTGTATTTCTTCTTCTAACAACAAATAGATATAACACATGACATTTCTCTTTAAAAAAACAGTATACTACATTAACAGAAATTATTCTAAAAAAAAATGAATCCATAACTTCCCAAGAAAATCTACCATGCATTTCATCTATAAAGTGGGATGTTTAACCTCATACGCATCCAGACATCGACCATTCTATAGATTTGTGACAGATAACGCTCATTCCGGGAAAGAAAGAGTGTCAGATGGAACACTTTATACTTCGGTCTTAGAGCCAAGTTGGGAGATGGTCTCGGTGACGGCAAGTTCTTAGTTTGCAAGTTGCAAGATTTTCGTTTCTAACATCTCTTTTATATGCAATTTTAAAGGGTGGTTCTTTCAAAACAAATGGTAGATTCATGAAATGAAGTTTTTAAGGGTCTTCGGCAAGGTTGAAAACTGTCATTATTTGAATTTTTTTTTAGGGTAAATAGAAAATTTGCCCTTTCTAAAGCTTCATTCATCCCCCCCCCCCCCCCACACACCCGGCCAAAAAGGTTTGAAAAAAAACCCACTGTATAGGTCACTTTGAATTTTGGTATAAATCAAAACGATCTAGCAGCAGTATAAGGTCAATGATAGAGAGCTGGCTTTTGCGGCAGAAATTTACACGATTTCCTATTCAATTTAAGGGCAGATACCACATCTCGGAAGGTTAAATGAAGTAATTTTAAAATGCACAATTTAACCAAAATGTATGGAAACATGCCAATTTAGCAAAAATTTTAAAACGAAATAATAAAAGACAACCAAATTTGGTACATTAAATGGTTTTTAATAATAACACCATTTATAACGTACTTAAAATTACAAATCCGCAGAGAGCTTGTGAACGTCATTACGTCCTTCATCAGTGGCAATGTAAATTGCTTAAGATGTGACGAACATGAGTAACTTATACACAGCCCAAAATCGTAAGACAAGATTTTCATTTTGATCCCTTTAAATTCAATATATTTAAAAAAACGTTTAAATTACTAAATACATAAATAACAGTAGATCATAAAATACAAGGCAACTAATAAAAGTCTTATCTCATGATTGCAGACAGTGTATGAGAGCCCATGTTTCTCACATTTTAAATAATTTATATTGCCACTGATGAAGGTGACGTTCGAAAGCGCTCTGGATTTGTAATTTTAAGTACATCATAAATGGAGTTATTAAAGACCATTTAATTTACCAAATTTGGTTGTCTTTATTACTTCGTTTTAAAATATTTACACCATTTAATATTTTGCATTCAAATTATAAATATATAGATATTAGTTATATATTTCTTTTTTCCTTTAGAATTCACATATTTAAGTTAATATATAAAACAAAAATATGATAAATGCGTGTATTAAATTAATCAGAGTAGTTTCGTTGTTAGTTAACATTGTTCATTTTTTTTCACAGTATGTCAGTTTTGTACATTTTCCTAAATAAATATTGAACTTCAAATTTGTTGTGGTAGCTAAAAGTATATTATTTAATAAAAACAAGAAAGATCAATCATGCTTGAAGCATTGATTATAAAACACTTTCCAACTTCAATGCAATTTTATTTAAACATCTCTAAAATGCAATACACTCCTAAGTAATATTTTAAAACTTATCACAATACTACATTAATTTATTATATTTGAAAACTTAAACCTTCATCGAAAAAATGAACTTCATTCAAATGACGGCATTGAAATATAAATTGCCTGGTTTAAACATCTCGAAAATGCGATACATTCCTCGGTAATATATTTAAAATCATCATAATACTATGATAATTTATTATATTTGAAAACTTCATCGAAAACAACTGACATTCATTCAAATAACGTCATAGAAAAAATAACATGCCTGGCTCTCTCTATAAAAGCAGCATTTCATTCATGAACAATTTCCCATTCATTTCATTCATCACAATACTATAATAATTTATTTTATTTAAAAATGAAGACCATGGAGCTACGAGTAATTAAACTCCATGCTTAAAACTTCATCGAAAAAAATCGTCCTTCTCTTGTAAAATCAATGAATATTTCATTCATATCAGCTATGCAGACTCCATGAGCTAAATACTTTTACGTTAAAGATTCTTATACAGCAATTCTTATGCATATCATCCTACATATTTTGCTGTTTACATTTTACATAAGTGAAACATAGGCTTCGTTGTAGAAATAATCAAATTTGGATGATCATTTAAACTCAAATATATTGTCATTGCGTTGTTTCAGTATAGTATGTAGATGTGCAGAATTTAAGCAAAAATAAAGCAGTTTTAGGACGAATACAACACTCAATATGAATTAAAAAGAACTTTAAAAATCACGATTTTGAGACAAGATGGATGCCATATTTTATTTTGAAGTGGGTCATGTGATCTTTTCATATCATGGTCACGTGATCGCTTCATATAAGAGGTGTAATTATTATTTTAATTTTTATTTAAAAAACTACTGAATACATTTTGCAGAAATTTTTTTTATATATTTTTATGGAATAATTTGAATATTACCTAAAATTTTCGAAGCAATTTGTGAATTTTAAATCCGCTTAAAAAATGTTTGAAAAATTAGGTCCCATAGGGTTCAATGTATTTAATTTTTTCAATCCGGGTTCATTCCAAAACTAATTGGGTGATATTATTCATTTATATTTCCATAGGTCCTACAGACCGTCTAAACAACATACTAAAATTTCATTTCGATTATCCTTTTTACGGCAGTTATCGTGCTGACAGACAGACAGACAGAATGAACAAAGTCATAAACACTTTTCAACTTTGTTGTAAAGTGTTAATAAGCATTCTACATTTTGGATAAAAAGAAATGAATTTTTAATTTTTCAACTGAAACTATCCATTAATTCATACGATGCTACTTCTTCTTATCCATTAATTCAATACGACTACTGTTCACTAGTGGGGAAAAAGTGTCAAATTGAGAACATTTTTACTTTGGTGTTCGGCTACAAGCCAAGTTGAATGTTCTTTTATACCCTTCTTTATGTATGCATGCTTTTGGAAGGCTCTTTCGGAAAAAAAAAATGTTTATGCACTGTAGAATTTTACACAATTTCCCTTAATAATAATAATAATACCCACATGTCTAAAGTACTTAAATTTTAAAAATAAAGAGTTCAAAAATATCTAAATTTAAACTGAAAAAATTATATATATATATATTAAAATAGTAAATCCAATGGTAGAATGGAAGAAGTAACTCATAATACACTATCTTAAACAATTTTTAAGCCTACAGTATACAATGAAATAAAATGAAATTCAATGATATATATATATATAAATAAAAATTGAAAGATTTTAATCGAAAACTATGTATAAACTACTGTATGTACAAAAAAACCCATCTCTAGCATATCTGTTACAAATGAGTAACTATAGACCAAGACTAAGGATAAAGATTGAAGGTAACATATCACTACAACGGGAAGGGGGATGAGAAGAAAATTAGGATACAAAAATCACAATTAAAAAGTATATATATAAATATAAATAAAAATGAAAAAGAAAACACGGCAAAAATGAGAAAAGGCAATAATAATTAGCTCAAGATAAAAGATTAAGACATAGAGAACAATCAATTGAAACTACACAAAAAATGGCGGTTAGTTCGAAATTGCATTCTCATCAGGACAGCCATACAATTCGAATTAAAACCGATAGAATAGCCAGTTTCTGTCAATGGCGATAGTATTTAGCTATAAACACCATTGGAACTGTCTACTGGAAGGAGAAAAATAAATCAATTGAATTACTAAACAGAAAAATAATACCTCCTCGAACAGAAATATTAACTCACAAGCATTGCAACCACGTGTAGGTTGAACAAGCGACTGAGCATTTCTCCTCACTTCGTCAATGCGAGTGGGCACCGGAATGAATACATTTGAATTGAAGAATTTTTATTTTACTTGTATTATATATACCTGAGATTGATCATTAATTGAAATTGTTCTGTATAGCAAAAATGAAAAGAAAATGGATTGAAGTGTAAATGTGACATTAAAAATGACTATACGACAAGATGTTGAAGAGTATAATTAGAACATTATAAATAAAACATTATAAATAAAACAGGTACTAAAGTGGTATAAAATACCCCATTTTTCCTGTTCCATATATAAGTTAAGGAATGGAAAAAGAAATATATGTGGTAAAGATGGGTGAATATAATCCCTTAACTACACACTTAGATTAAAATTTTATACATCATATGTAATGCAGATACTTAAGGTATTAATCACTTTATTCCCTGGCCATTTGGCTTCCAAAAATTTTTTTGAAAATGAATAAATTGAAAAAAGTGAAAAGCATTTCCGAAACCACGTACGTTATCAAGCACCATACCTGGTTCGTTAATGCGGATTCTACGTTACTGTGTGCATTACTGTAAATTGTATTACAGAAATACTGCCCATGGCCCGACGTAGAAGAAAATAGAAAGTGGATCAGATATATAACAAATAAAATAAAATAATCAAATATACCAGCATGTGGCTTTGTATTCATATCAGAATACAATGTAATGAAAAAGTATAAGAATAAAATAATATAAATGCAGTTACCCCTTGTGCTTCTTACATTGTAGATTACGTGATGCTGACTAGGCTTTTTAACTCAAAACAGATTACAATTAAGTCGATATACTAAGATTGTAATTGTTGGAAGTGAAACATGAAGGTGCAATTTTTATTATTATTATTATTTAATGTGAAACATGGACATGATTTTTATTTTTATTTTTTTGTAACTGTTGGAAGTGAAACATGGAGATGAAAATTTTTAATAATATAACTATCAGGAACCTTACTCCCTATTATACGATAGCTGATTCCCCTGAAACTTTCAGCAACATGCTTGCAAATGTTTTACAGCGTAGGGAATATACAAAATTATACCCATCACATCGCAGATAAAATCTCTCTTATGAAAAATATAGATATCAAAATCCACAAACATTCCTACCCAATGTACTGCTTTCACCGATACTAAAATAAAAAAAAATAAAAATAAATCCATTTAGAGAAAATACAGCTCAAACTTTCCAGAGAATCTGGGGATCTTAGGAACGTCATGAGAAGCGGAATGTTTAATCTCAGCTCATACGCCGCTCGCATCCTTGTAACTATCCATCAATTCTTAGGATGCTGGATCCAAGACAACTACTGCTCACTCGAGGGGAAAGAAAGAGTGTCAGACAGAACATTTTACTTCGGTCTTCGGCTTCCAGCCAAGTTGAATGCTCTTGCCTTTCTTTATGTATGCAACTTTAATGGATGGCTCTTTCGGAGCAAAGGATAAACTTTCCTGACAGGAGCTCTCTTTCGAGAGACATTAAGGGTCTTCGGTGAGGTTCAAGGCATACGTATTTGTATTCTTTTGGTTACGAAGTGATATGTCATTCTGAAATTTGGTAGAGGGAAGACGCCGATCCACACGATATGTAAATAAAAGGAAAATAAATTTTATCTGGCAAAATTTTGCAACCAAAACCTGCGTTTGGTGCTAAAATTCGATATTGGTGCTAAATTCCAGTCTGTTTAAATTGAAAAATTAGTATTTGATATGCATGGTGCGTTTTGGACAAAAAATTTAAAAAAAAAATATGCAGCAAATTGTGGAAGAGGGAATTATGAGCGGTACAATTTAGAAATATTTTTTTTTCCCGAAGAAATTCAAAAATCAAAATCCTTTTTTTTTTTCTTTGCTTTTCGTATAATTTTCAATTTTATTATTAAAAGGGATTTTTTTAAGATGAATAATGAAAAGGCTTTTTAAAAACAAATGAAAAAATTAAAAAGAAAAAAAATCGGGTTTTTTTTCGTTTGCTTTATACGTAATGTTGAAGAACGATAACTGCAGCATACTATAGAAGATAAATACGTTTCAAAAACCACGAAATTTCACCAAAAAATACATTCCCTGATATTCAAAGAAAACTGTTTCGAGAAAATAAACCCACAACTATGTAGTTAGAAAGAAGGAGATAAAAACTCCTATGGATAAAAAAGTTTGAAAATGTCATAAGGCTTTGAGAATTATATCTAGGTGTTGCTAGTGTTAGTAAAGTAGCTACTATTATTAACTGACAGAACAGAAGGGCAAACTATTTAGTATATGCATTTTAGATTATTTATATAGATTATTTAGTATATATATTTTAGATAAATTAAGGGTTCCATAATTATGAATATAATTAACGAGTATTTCTTCATAGTTATAGGATATAGAGTACAGAATATATGGAGATAAAAATAAATTGCCCGATAAAATAATTTTAAATACATAGGAATATTCTTGTTTCAATTTTACTTGCATTGCGCTTTTTTTTTTTTTTTACAAAATTGACAGTTTAAATAACTTTTTTCAGACCTTTCGCCATAGAAATATATGCAATGCAGGACTGCCTATCTTGTCCCAGAGCCATATGAATTATTGTCTCAAACGATATTGGCGTTTTCTTAATATTAAGTTTTAACTCCATGTCGGTAGCATTCAACAAAATGCGAATATCGCTCTAATGCAATATCTTTGATCTCAGGAAGAATGTTTGATCTCAGCTCATACACCACTTACATCTGTGCAACTATCCATCTCTTTTTACGATGTTGGATCCGAGAAAGCCAACGCTCACTTGAGAAAAAGTAAAAACAATTTACTCCGATCTACGGCTGCCAGTCAAGGTGGCTGCTTCCGTTGAGTGCAGAACTAATGAAATGAAAGATTTTACTTCCGATAAGTTGGCGGCAGGGAAGGACATTACGGGCCCTGTGGATGTCGCCCCCATTGGATTCTGGGTATAAACTGGTTGGCGCTAACTCCAGCAGTCTAAACCGTAGATATTCTAAAGAGTAGACATCTCACTCTGAATGGCAATGTGTCAAAAAATCTTCTGTTATTGGCTACTTTTTCTTGGCATTCTGCTTGTCAACTGTTTGTTAATCACTTTATGTCCTCGTCTTCTTTCCCTACACTAGTGAAATTTGAACGTCGATCACCCGTACAGAGAGTGCTGATACCCTTCCTTAAATACTTCGCGAAAGCAAAGGTCATCCGAAAAAAAAAATACCTAACAGTTTAGACCCAACCCACCTAAAAACAAATTTTGGACCGTTTCTGAGGCCCATGTTACCTATCTATTATATAAGATATCTACGGTCCAGATACCTTACTCCTCTGGGAAAATCGGACGGTCTGGGTCGAAGAAAAAACGTACGACATTCTCTTTATTCATCTAAGCCTATTGAGGTGAATAAAATTATTTGGTTCAGCAGGATTAAAAATAATATCAACTCGATTTTCAAGTTGAGAAACATAGCTGAAGATCAAATATCAGAAACTCTGAGATGATTATTACAGTACTTACGGACTATAAACCAAACTTTTACACTATCTATAATGAGATTCTCATATTTTTTCGGCTAATTTTCGAAAATTAGGTCATCGCATGCCAAAATGGGGCACCGAAAATAAATAGCGAAATGCAGCATTTTTATCCCATTGCAGTATTCAATTAAACGCAATTGATAATTCATAAAAATTGAAAACACTTCACAAAAATTAAAACAGAAGACACAAAAGTTTAAAATAATTTCCACGCAATCTTAATTTATCTCATATTACACCAACCCATAACACATATTTTAAAATGTAACTTAATTTATTTATTAAACTAATCTTCTCTCTATATGTACTAATTGCCAAGTGTCCGTCTGTCACGCTTTTTTCAGGCACTTCCCGAATAGATAGAGACTTGCAATTTGGTACACGGCTCGGTCGTTCGATAAAACCTCCTGGAAAAATCGAATTTTTCGAAAACGATCTTTAGAGGGGGTGCCCCACACCAAAACGTTCGAAAAGTGAAATGATGGGAAAGCATGATACTTTGTGATGAGATAGAGACTTCAAATTTGGTGTATAGGTAAATCATTCGAAAGGAAGAAAGTGTACAATTTCAGATTTCCAATATTTTCTACTTAAGGGGGTGCCGCACACTAAAACGTTCGAAAAGTGAAATGATAAGAGAGCATGCTTTGTGATGAGATAGAGACTTCAAATTTGGTGTATGGATAAATCGTTCGAAAAGAAGAAAGTGTGCAATTTCAGATTTCCAATATTTTCTACTTAAGGGGTGCCACACACTAAAACGTTCGAAAAGTAAAATGATAGGAAATCATGCCTTGCGATGAGGTAGAGACTTCAAATTTGGTGTATGGGTAAATCGTTCAAAAGGAAGAAAGTGTGCAATTTCAGATTTCTAATATTTTCTACTTAAGGGGGTGCCGCACACCAAAATGTTCGATTTACAGAATAAATGAGAAAATGCTCCTTTAAAATTTGATAGTGGCTTGAAATTTGGTATATGGGCTAATCATTTGACGGAAACACGCAAGAAGAATATAGTTTTTCAAAAATGTTCGTTTAAGGGGGTGCTCCAGAGTGAAACGTTCGAAAAGTGAATTGATAAAAAACCATGCTTCGAAATGAGATAGATATATCAAATTTCGTGTAAGGGTAGATAGTTCGAAAGGAAGAAACATGCAAGAAGAATATAGTAGAAAGTATGAAATTTCAGATTTCCAATATTTGCTACTTTAAGGGGTGCGCACACTAATATGTTCGATTTTCCGAATAAATGAGGCACGGTTCCTTTTAAATTTGATAGAGGCTTGATATTTGATATATGGGCCAATCATCTGATAAAAAACAGAAGACAAACAGAGGAAGAAATACGCAAATTTAGTTTCCCAATATTTTCTTCTTTAGGGTGTTCTGCACACCAAAATATTCGATTTGTCGAATAAATGTGAAACGCGAATTATAAAATTTACATTATTCAGGGATTGCTTATTGCGAGACCGTTGATCTTCAACTGGTATTCGGCTAGTTATCTACTATTTTCGTTAGTATTCGGATAAAGAAAATTAAAGAAAAAATCATCTGCATGCTACACACCGACTGACTATTTTGATAGATATTTTATAGAAGATACTTTTAGATGTTCCACAGAATGAGATGAATGAATTTCCGTTGCTAGGCGAACATAATTTTTTGTTGCTAGGTAAATTTCCGTTGCTAGGCGAACATAATTTTATTTCTATCAAAAAACGTTAATAAGGTAGCTCGTCTTTGTAATGTTAACTATGGAAATTTTAATTTTATGTCTGCCATTAACATCTAGACAACCCCAATCCAAAGTAGCTTCAAAACCATTTGATTCGTGTTTCATGAAGTGCAAAATTTTCCATAGCCAACTCCATACATCCTGTTTACCTCCACAATTTTGTCACTATACATATTTATTTACGGGAAGAAAAAAAAATGTTAGAGACTCCTTTATCGACACAAGAAACCACAAATTAGATTAGAAGCCACAAAACGCAAAGATAAATTGACATGAAAGTAAAAGGAGAGAAAAAAAAATTGCTTTTTTTTTCTAACCGCGGCATCTGCAGGGAGAACAAATATACACTTTAGCTCGTTTAGTATCAAATTAGCCAATTGCGGTCACATTCAGCCATGAAAACAGGTGCTACTCATCACACTTGGTTTTATATTTTTAGTTGAAGTACGCAGCCAAGAAACTAAGTACAGGTTATGTTCCGTGCTTCATCAAGACAAATAGGGAAACAACAACTTGTTTTAAAAATGAAAAAATGTTCATACTAAATTTCTGATCGCAGTATTTTCTGACGCCATTTTAACACTTTTATACTTAAATTCAATTATTGAATTAACTTCCACTTTTACACTTAAATTCAATTATTGAATTAACTTCCACTTTTATACTTAAATTCAATTATTGAATTAACTTTCACTTTTATACTTATATTCAATTATTGAATTAACTTCCACTTTTATACTTAAATTCAATTATTGAATTAACTTCCACTTTTATACTTAAATTCAATTATTGAATTAACTTCCACTTTTATACTTAAATTCAATTATTGAATTAACTTCCACTTTTATACTTAAATTCAATTATTGAATTAATTAAAAATACCTCGATATCGTGATTTATGAAGAAGGGCCATGTTCTTGAGGAGTAAATAAATCTCTGATAACATTGGGCAACAGTCAAAATGTCTCTGAAACAAAAGTAAGCTATTTTTCACTAATTTGCACATGCTGATAACGAATATAAATTTAAAAATTGTGAATTAACTCTGGTTTTGTAAGATACTTGGGAGGAGGAGAATTCAGTGGGAACAGGTAGTCTTGAATGCATGCAGAAACTGTAACTGAGACACTATAGGCAACTAAAAATATTTTTTTAGCATATTCATTTAAACTTTATCCCGTCAAGCTGCAGTACTGTCAAACGAGCACAAGGACTGGTTTCATCAAGAATTACTTCCCTCAAAAAAAGGTACTAAAGGAAATGAAATGCAGCAATGCTAGCAGACTATACTGTTGGGCCCTTCTGAAAGAGGCTGAAACTCATTATAAGCAACAGGCTTCCTGTATGCGGATTATAATATGGTATTTATTTATTTATTACCCAGGCCGTCCAGCTTACCCAAAGGTGTAGAGTAACTACAAGAATAATTACATGACCAACAACTTTAGGGATCATGTCTTTTATCGAAAACGGTTACTCTACTCAAAGAAGAAATAATAGGGCATGTATTTGCGAATATGTAAAATTTGTTTTATAGATATTTAAAAAATTCAGCTAATCTGGCAAATTTCATGTTCAGCAGACCAAACAGCATAAAGGTAACTTGGTTTAACCAAACAGCATAAAGGTAACTTGGTTTAACCAAACAGCATAAAGGTAACTTGGTTTAACCAAACAGCATAAAGGTAACTTGGTTTGATTCAACCAAGTTGCCTTTACGTTTTTTGATTAAACCAAGCTACATTTATGTTGTTTGATTAAACCAAGTTGTCTTTAATATTGTTTGATTAAACCAAGTTGTCTTTATTATTGCTTGATTAAACCAAGTTATCTTTAATATTGTTTGATTAAACCAAGTTGTCTTTAATATTGTTTGATTAAACCAAGTTGTCTTTAATATTGTTTGATTAAACCAAGTTGTCTTTAATATTGTTTGATTAAACCAAGTTGTCTTTAATATTGTTTGATTAAACCAAGTTGTCTTTAATATTGCTTGATTAAACCAAGTTGTCTTTAATATTGTTTGATTAAACCAAGTTGTCTTTAATATTGTTTGATTAAACCAAGTTGTCTTTATATTGTTTGATTAAACCAATTTGTTTTTATGTTGTTTGATTAAACCAAGTTGTTTTTATTTTGTTTGATTAAACCAAGTTGCCTTTATGTTGTTTGATTAAACCAAGTTGTTTTTATTTTGTTTGATTAAACCAAGTTGCCTTTATGTTGTTTGATTAAACAACATAAAGATAACTTTTCTTAATCAAACAATATAAAGTTAACTTGGTTTAATCAAACAATATAAATATAACTTGGTTTAATCAAACAACATAAAGATAACTTGGTTTAATCAAACAATATAAAGAGAACTTGGTTTAATCAAACAATATAAAGACAACTTGGTTTAATCAAACAATATTAAAGACAACTTGGTTTAATCAAACAATATTAAAGATGACTTGGTTTAATCAAACAATATAAAGATAACTTGGTTTAATCAAACAACATAAAGATAACTTGGTTTAAACTCAGAGGAATATAAAAAGTCACAATTTGTTGTCCAGTGTAATTTGAGTATCACAGTAAGGGAGTATTTTCAAGGCTATCTTAATCAAAGTTTAGCTCTCGAATGAAAACTCGAATTTCTGAGAGTATGAAAACAATCACAAGAAACAAAAAGTTAAAATGAATATAATAGTAACTGCAACTTGGAGCAAAATTTACCTAGTTGTAAAAGACAGTCTCTAAAAAGAGAGATGAAAACACTTCGCATGCGATTGAGGAGAAATTCACGCACGTGAATTCGTTTCGCACTTTCACACGTCTTGTTTGCGGCAAATTTTAAAACCATTCATTTGTTCACTGTTATACATAGAATGTTTAAAGCTATAATGCATATCTGCTGCTTGTAGTGGTAACACAATACACTCAACAGTGGTATACATACCATGTTCAAGAAGATTTGCCAGCATTTCAAACACATTATGTGGCAGGCACAAATCAAGGTACCAGTTCACTGTCCTTTAATAATTTTTTTTACCCCCTAAACAAATGCAGAAATAATAATTCGTGAAAAATAAAGTTTCGACATTCCAAAAACTTTTCCCAACCATAACCTTTCTCCCTACTGTTGCATAAAAACTAGTATAGCTGACATTGTGATGACATCTATTCTTTAAAGCGATTATAGACTTTTATGGTAAATATATATAAATGGTTCGTACAGATGCAATTTTATCCTTCATTCTTATTTATTAAACTATTTCAAACTATAGATGTATCGGAGTACATACCGAAAAGTAATATCTCTTTTAAATCAGGTTTCCCATTATATTTTGTCGCCTTTTCTTCCAATGAATTTATAAAGAAATATATATTTCTCCTTAGTAATTTTGAGAATTTTACGTATGCTTAAAAATCCAGCAATTATAAAACTAATCAAAAAAGAAATGTACAGCCAAATCTCACTTCTCAAAGTAATTAGAAAAAGCCCAAGGAAATGAGTAAACAAAAAGTATTCTTAAGCGTGCAATACACACAAAATACAAACGTAATTAAAGTCCGAGAAAACTAGGCGACACAATTAAACTTCTAACATAAAAATTTTAAAGATGCCACGCCACCTCAGACTTTAAAAGAACAATGAAATTTTCAATTTTTTCCCCAACAAAACGGGGGAAAAGAAATTTAAGACACAGCAAGAAAATTAAGGAGAGTGCTTGCAGTACCCGGAGAAACAAATGAAATCTTGGAAAGGAATGACTTCCACATTCCAGGGATACGTTTCTGTCGGCACGGGTTCTTACATCCCCTTTCCCACCTCCTTTCAAGACGGAAGTGTGCTTCCAAAGTGAGGTTTAGAACTTTTTAACGGTGTCATTTTTTTAAAGCTTTTTCTTCGGCTGATTCCTCAGTCCATGGTTTCCGGGGGTTCTTCAAGAAAAGGGGAAGACGCAGATACAAAGAGATGAAGAATTTTTTCGTTTTTTTTTTCAATAAAAAAAATACTAGTACGCCGTACACGCGCACATTTTTTGAAGTGCGAGGATTTTTCCCCCCTTAACCCCGACACGCGCGTTTTCTTGTCGCTTTTTCATCTAGGTCGCCCCTTATACGGTTTTACCCTCCCGTATAAAAGGTTTTTACGCAAAAAAGTTCATTATGAACATAAGAAAAAATATTCAATCGGGATCTTCAACTCTTTTGTTGTTGGAAAGAGTTTCCCCCTGGCACTTTTTTTAACCAACAATGAGAGTATAAAAAAGGGGGAGAAAAAGTCGGGCATCCGTGGGGTTGGGGCCACAGAATGTGGGCCTTCGTCACGCGGGTCCACCCAGATGGCACGGGCAGGCATACCTGCCGTGGCCTCCTTATAGGGGATTCCATGTTTCGATATGATCATCGCTTATATACCCAGTTATTGAAAGCTACTTGAGCAGGACCACTATTTTTTTTTCTTCCGGGTTCCGTGAAGTAGTTTAAGAGTGCCACACGTCTGGCACACTTCGTAAGAAAGATGGTGGCACAGATCTTGATTTTTTTGTTAAGTGGGAAGAAGGGAGTTTTTCAACCTCAGTAAAATCCTCGGGTAGGGGGGAATATGGCATTCGATATATTTCAAATATACTAGAGTGCGTAAAATTATATTTTGCCTTGTTGCCTCAAAGTTAAAAGTAGATTTTGACGATTTTAGGCTGCAGATTTAGATCTGTAGTCAGATTTTTCGTATCACGGTAGGATATTTGCAAATTCTTGTATTTTACTTGTTAATAGTTTTTATATTCTCTTGAAGAGTTTGTCAGCTAGAAATGGTCTTGAGACAACATTTTTAATTGCCTTATTGACTTATTTCGAAACGAACAGAACCTAAAAACCTGACCCTCATCGCCAATTGCAAATTCTGCATTAAACCAGACTCTACTAATCTTCAGTTATACGACCCATTCCAAGCGGAATCGTAGACTGTACAGAAAACTATAAGGTTGGCACATAACAAGAAGCTGCAATAAATTTGCACAGTATATTAATATTAATTTCGAATCCTATGTATATCTAAAAGAACAGCCAAGGTTTAACTAGGTTTCAATTATTTGTAAACTGGGCTGCCTAACATAAATTTAAAACATACACTTTCACTTAATTCGGTTTAGCACAAAATTTAAAAGAAAACCCTAAGTTAGTTCGACCTAGCATAAAATTTAAAAGAAACATCCTCACTTAGTTCGGCCTAGCATAAAATTTAAAAGAAACACCCTTACTTAATTCGGCCTAACATAAAATTTAAAAGAAACACCCTTACTTAGTTCCGCATAGCATAAAATTTAAAAGAAACACCCTCACTTAGTTCGGTCTAGCATAAAGTTTAAAAGAAACACCCTCAATCCGACCTAGTATAAAATTTAAAAGAAACACCCTAACTTAGTTAGGCCTAGCATAAAATTTAAAAGAAACACCCTCACTTAGTTCGGCCTAGCATAAAGTTTAAAAGAAACACCCCCAATCCGGCCTAGTATAAAATTTAAAAAAAAAAACCTAACTTAGTTAGGCCTAACATAAAATTTAGCACAAAATAAAATTTAGCAATAAAATTTAACAATACAATTTAACAATACAATTTAGCACAAAACTTAGTTCGGCCTAGCATAAAATTTAAAAGAAACACCCTTACTTAGTTCGACCTAGCATAAAATTTAAAAGAAACACCCTTACTTAGTTCCGCATAGCATAAAATATAAAAGAAACACCCTCACTTAATTCGGTCTAGCATAAAGTTTAAAAGAAACACCCTCAATCCGGCCTAGTATAAAATTTAAAAGAAACACCCTAACTTAGTTAGGCCTAGCATAAAATTTAAAAGAAACACCCTCACTTAGTTCGGCCTAGCATAAAGTTTAAAAGAAACACCCCCAATCCGGCCTAGTATAAAATTTAAAAGAAACACCCTAACTTAGTTAGGCCTAACATAAAATTTAAAAGAAACACCCTCACTTAGTTCATGGACTATGCAAAAATGAGAATTCGAACATGCGATCCCATGACCTAAAATTAAGCGCCAAATTGGACTAAGCTATTCGAGTTCAAAGAAAACCTCACTAAGTGATATGTAAGAGTTCCATGAGCCATAAAAGACTAAAGACTCAAACCTCCGGTCGCGTGGTGTCTAAAAACAAAATGCATAAAATCAATTGATTTATTCGAACTAAGCATAAACCTTTCACTGTATTTCACACGTTTTACGTTTTTATTCGAAACATACTTTTACACAAAGCATTCATAGATGCATACGACCGTTGATAAATTAGCTAAATAGGTATAGCAACTTCGTATTGTATACTTAATGAATCCTATAGTTGCTTCGGGGGGAGAAAATAATTAACTAGGTAATTAAAACCTTCCCATTCAGCAAGGCAAACAAAACTGTGAAGAAGCAATTCATTACAGCTACCGCGTCTCTCCCCGCCAACTTCATAACAAACAAAACCTACGAGGAAAAAAAAACTGAAACTGTAATTACCAAATAAGCGCCAACACAAAGGGAGAGATATTGTTTTGAAGCATGAAAGGGACTCATTAATCTGGTGTGCATCTGAAAATCATAAAAAAAAGAGCTACTTTTTACGCGTGTTGTTACTAACACACGCAATTAATGAGTCGCTAATTTATCACAGTCAAAGTGTACTGTTTATATAAAATGTATGTGATATTTTTTAAATAATCTTCATTCTTCATTGAATACATTGTTGCAAACACCTAAAATAACTTCACTGCGGGTTGCTTATCTCCGAGGGAAAACGACATGTACAGGCAACCATTGTCATTATTCAAAGGTCCGAGCAACAAATTTGGCGAAATATCGCCGACTTGTTGATTTTGGGGAACTTCTCGAAATTTGTAGTTTGGTTAGGAATTTCCTGAGTTACGTAGTTTTTTTGTTTTTTTTTTCCCCAAGAAATTTCTACAGAGGGTATATAGGCTTGTCATCGTCCAGTTAACTATAGTTAAGAGTGATACGAGTAAAAGTGAATTATGGATGCGTTATGAAAGTATACAATTTGTTGCTTTTAATTAGTTGAGCTTTTAATTATTGTTTGCTAAATAGCTAAGCTGGATGTTCACGCTTATAAAGCTTAAAATATACAGCCGAGAGAATACGTCGTAACAATATTGAACAATTATCAAGAAAGGTTATGTATGCATCACCTGTTGACAATTCTCTGTAATTTGAGGGAATTCCCGTCAGTGACGAAGAAATGTTGATACTTTTATCTTCTTTTAAACAGAAAGCTACTTTAAGTTAATATAACAAATATAAATTATATAAACAAATATAAATTATAAACTCTTAGGGTCGACACAAACGGCCCTACCGTGCTGAAAACACCGGTTCTCGTTAGATCACCGAAGTCAAGCAGCATCGGGCGCGGTTAGTACTTGGGTGGGTGACCACCTGGGAACACCGCGTGCTGTTGGCACATTTCGAACGCGGTACCCCGGTGGTTTGCGCGCTGGATTTGCACGCTGCCACAACTGTCGCCGTGTTCATGCGGAGTACGATCACGTTAAACATGCGAGTCCGTAAGTCCTTCCGAGAGGTTGGTGGTAGGGGAAGGAGGGTAAAGTCCCTGTGAATGTCTCCCCCATTGGGTTCCGGTCTAAATTGGATGGCACTTTCCGGCCGTCCAAAAAGTTACCTTACACCTTTCTGGTAGGTCGGACGGTCTGGGTCTCAACAACAACAACATCGCTGAAGGTTTTCTGGTAGGTCGGACGGTCTGCGTCTCAACAACAACATCGCTGAAGATGAATGAATGAATGAAATAAGAATGTAAATATTGTTAAGTATTTCAAAACACACTTTTAATATTTTAATTTAATAATACTTTTACTTTTAAATATTATAGCCTTTTTAAAAAAAATATTTTAAACTCTAAACATTTACATTAAAATATGTAATTTTTTATTTTTAAAATAATTAAATATTTAAATTTAAAACTTACATTTAGTTTATTAAATAATTATAAATCATTAAATTTAAAATATTTTGTTTATATTTGAATTATATAAATGATTTTAAATAAATTATCATATTAAAATAAAGAAAAATTGTCTGTGGCAAAGGGCTGTAAGCAGCACATAACTAATATAATGAAAATAAAAACATTAATTCTAAACAATTGATTTCTAAAGAAATTTAAATAATTTTTATATAGTAATAGATACTAGTATTTTTATTTAAAATATATTTGTATACATTCAAAATTAAAAAATAAATAAGTTTAAATTCTAAATTAAGAGAATGTTTACGCTCGTATTAAAAATTCTTACATAATTTAAATGATTCTTTCAAATAATTTAATTTAAGCAAATGCTGCTCAATAAACAAAGTTTTTAAGTAGTTTAAGAAAATTTTTAATTTTTTTAAACTCATAATTTAAATAATTTAAAACATATTTATGCATAGCTGTTTTGCTATCATTTTGAAATTTTTAAATAATTTTATATACTTTGAATGTTTAAAATTTAAAATATTTCGCTTACATTTAGAATTTTTCAACTATTTCTAAATAAATGCAAATATTCAAATTTAGACAGATTTTTGTTTGCTTTATATTTTTTAAATTATTTTGAACACTATACAAATTTGGTTTGCGAACATTCAGTAATTTTAAAATACATTTAATTAAAATAACAGTTTTTCACTTATAATCGTTTTATTTACATAAAATTTTAATTAATTTAAATATTTTTACAATATAAATGTTTAAATTTCAAGTTTTAAACATTTTTTAAATGTTCAAATGCATTTGAATATATTTTATAAAATGTAAATATAAACAAAAATATAAAATTATGTATTGATTTATTAAGTACCTTATTTATATATTAAAAATTACTTGCAGTGTTGTGCACATTACAAAAAGGCATATAGTTCTTTCTGATTATGAGAGTACTGAATATTTTAATCTACTTTATTTTTAGAATTCTTTATACATTGATACCGATTTGACACTGTTGATAATTTTATTTCGAGTAAAAACAAAAATTTACAGTAAAACGGTATCACCCAGTATTGTCGACATTTATCGCCATATACACCGCAATTGTCGACAATGTATGACGATTTTAGAAATTGTCAGTATTTAATGGCTACGCAACAAATCCAAATTATAAACATTTATTATCCAAATTATAAACATTGCAATATATGCGAAAAACTGACAACAAAATCTATGCTTAATAACAAGTGTATTTCTGGGAGAGAGGGGAGGATTGACGAACATGGGGGTTTTGTGTAAGAAATAACAGAAAAAGGATTGAGGATATGCTTTGAATTTGACCTTTTTTCTTTTTACAGTTGTAACTTTTATTCTCTTTTTAGGGGGAGGTGGGGGTGACTTTTCAACTGCATGACAAAGTTTCGACAAAATGATTTTGTTGTCGGGAGTTAAAGAAAAGCATTTTCTACGCAGTTTTTAAAAAATTAATAAGAAACTAACATATCATCTCTATTCTCTAATACGGGCGATACATATTCAAAATTTCCAATTTATCCCATTGGTAAAATTACTTTAAACCACAAAGAAATAGCTCCTACTTAAACATGTGCGAGTAATAAAAATTTCAAAAATTTTCTTTGAAAAACCATTTTGAATAGATTAAAAACAAATAATTAAATAATCTATCTACACTTTCAATTATATATTTAATATATTTTTTTTATATTGCTCAACTACCGGAAAATACTAAAAAAAAAAAAAAAAAAATTTAGTTGAGCTTTTAATTATTGTTTGCTAAATAGTTAAGCTGTATGTTCACGCTTATAAAGCTTAAAATATACACCCAGACATTTTTAAAAATCAAAATAAAATCATCCAACCTTTAAACGCGCATTTCTTTAAAAGAAAAAAAAAAAAAAAAAAAAAAAAAAAAAAAAAAAAAAAAAAAAAAAAAAAAAATTGTAAAATATAAAACCCCGAAAAAATATATATATTCCACAACTTCCTAACGCCCAACAACAAGATTTCGTGAATTTTTCTTTTTTTCTATCGTCTGGCGAGCCCAGCAAGTTATTTGCATCGATTAAACGAGTCTCGGGATTTTAATTTTATTCTCGGGACTTATTCTTCTCATTCGAATTTTGCCCCCCAGACAGCCAGAAGCGCTGTCTGGAGGGAAAAGAGAAAGGAAAGTTTCGCGAAAGAAGCGAAGATCCCCGGTAATGATTTTGCAGCACCAGGTTGTATTCCTGAAGCACCGGAATTATCGTAATGAATTTATCTGACATTATGATAAAGATGGCGAGAAAAGTGATTTTATCAGGACTGCCTCTGTCAGGGAAATTAATTCGTTTGTATTTCTTAACCTTCGTCCTCACCTGAGTCTTGTATGAAGTACCTATCAATTTATTTTCTATACAATAGGTAGTATATAAATAAGTATTGCAAAAATGTCGAAAATTATAAGACAAAATTTTGACAAATATATCTGCACATATTACAATGTAGAACACTAATATGCTTAGTGTGCTGACTATGTGTGTATGTGAATGTATCTCTCTCTCTCTGTATGTGTGTGTGTGTGTGTGTGTGTGTATGTATATGTGTGTCTGTCTTTGTGTGTGTGTGTGTGTCTGTCTTTGTGTGTGTGTGTGTCTATGTGTGTGTGTGTGTGCCTTTGTGTGTGTATTTGTGTGTGTGTGTGTGTGTATTTGTGTGTGTGTTTGTGCATTTGTATGTGCCTTTGTGTGTGTGTATGTGTGTGTCTATGTCTCTCTGTGTGTGTGTGTGTGTGTGTGTGTCTATGTCTGTCTTTCCTTGTGTGTATGTGTATGTGTGTGTATGTGTATGCATGTGTATGTGTGTGTCTATGTCTGTGTGTGTGTGCGCGCGCGTCTGCCTGTCTGTTTCTGTGAGTGTGTATGTGTGTGTGTGTGTGTGTGTGTGTCTATGTGTGTGTCTGTGTGTGTGCGCGCGCGCGTGTGCCTGTCTGTTTCTGTGAGTCTGTGTGTATGCGCGCGCGCGTCTGCATGTCTGTTTCTGTGAGTGTGTGTGTGTACTATGTGTATATATATATATATATCCACTCTAGCTCAAAAGCTATTCGACCCAATTTCTTAAAGTTGGTAGTTAAGCCACTTAAGCATTACCCTGGTGTTGATTAGATTTTGTACAATTTTGAAAAAACTAAACTGGCGTTTTTTCGAAATATACATTCATTTTTTCAAAAAATCGACAGCATCTGAAATAAATAGTTTATGTTAATCTCTAAAAATTAAAAAAAAAATTGTAGTTTTTTTTTTCTATTTTGGCAACAAATCACTCACGTCGATGAATAAGAAGCATTTGACTAATCATGTTGAAATATGTGTTATTACTTTTCATAGCACAATTCAAAATATTATTTTTCCTCATTTTTCTGAGATTTCAAGCTTAAATATATTAATCAAATGCTTCTAACACAATCAATTTTTTACGTTAAACGTATAATATCAACCTATATCAACATATAATATCCTAGGATAAACAGTTCTCAAAAATTTTTTTTATTATTAATTTTGAAAAGTTGGGACGTTTTAAAATGCACTAGGTCGCCAAATGAAAAAGAACATATTTTAAAACTGCAATTTGGACATAATTTCAAACAAGAATCGATTATGTGCATTACTTTATTCGATACAACCTACATTAATGTATAACGGAATATATGAAAGAAAATGCATACGAGTCTGCAGATAAAGTCATGTGCGGCCTATCATGCTGTTATCAGCAATGGGAGAGCGATCTTAAACATCCAATTACCAACCTTCAGTTTTCCAAAAGATATTTCCACAAATCCCTGCCACTGGTGATAATCAAAACTTCAAGCACCTTTTTCTTTTCGTCTGGGTGAGACCAAAAAAAAATATTTGCATTGATTAAACTCTGAGTCTCAGAATATTTAATTTTATTTTAGGGGCTGCTTCTTCTTTTAATGCTGCACCCAGACTGCCACCAGGCGGGGGGAGGGGGGGGATTTTTACAAAGTAATGAAGGTCTCCGTTAATGCTTTTGCAGCACCAGGTGAGTCAATCACATTCCTAAAGTATTGGAATTATCGTAATGAATTTTATCTGTCAGTACGATAAAGATGGGGAGGAAAGCGATTTTATCAGCATCATCCCCTGTTTGGGAAATGCATTTTTAAATGTGTGTGTGCGTTAAGATAAGAATTTAATATAGCATCGAGTTGTTATTGCACATTTACAAGGAAAGAGTGTAATGTTAAAACGTATCCTCTGCAATCGTGGGTGTACGCTCAGGATACAATAACGAGTTCAAATTTCTGGATAACTAACTCGTTTGTTTACAAGCGTAAACAGGAACAATATACAGTAAAACAGTACTTAAATGCTCCCCCAATTTCATAAAACAAGGGGTACTGTTCTCAAAACATTAACATATTTCATTTCACAAAACAGCAGCTACTATTACTCAAAACATTGACGCACATAACAGTTCAATGTGGCTCATATCACGTCAACAGCTTTCCAACTGAGTGATGACTCCTTTTATAAACTATAGAAAATTAAAAAAGTAAGAGAACTAAGGTACTACTATAGAAACTCGGTTATGAATGTACTATAGAAACTCTCAAAGGTATGAGATATGGAAATCTCTCATATCTCGTAGAATATTGATTATTTCAAGGTATTTTTCAAACCTTCGAAAAGTCCCCAAATGCCACCAAATTTGTGATAAATCGCTAAATCTAGCAACCCTCTTCCGAACTTCAACATCTGAAAACACTAGATTCATGTCATAGAAAAGGTTGTCTGTACGACGAGTGTTTTCTCTCTGGTTTTTAAAAGTAACCCCAGTGACAGCATTTTACAGGTCCGTAAGAATAACTTGGAAATGAAATTAGTGTTGTTTTGTACTAAAAAGACTGAGCTGTTTTATATCTATTTTTATCTTTCGTAATTTTGTGATCGATGATGGTAAAGTTTGTTCTAGATGGATATCGTAAAAAAAAAAAAACTTAGTTTGAAAATAAAAATGATTTATGGTTGCGAATGGCACAAACATAGAGTTAGAAAGAAAGTGATAAAACTCATAGGGATGAAAAGTTTTAAAAACATAAAAATGTTGAGAATTATATCAAGATGTCCCTATAGTGTTAGTAAAGTCCCAATTGTTTTCATTTGACACAGCAGTGTAGATAATATATATATATAATGATCCCATTATTGGCACCTTTTTAGCACGTGATACTATTCATGGCAAGTTATAAATAAAAGATTTTACCCCCAAAAACGGAATTTTGGTATTTATTTTTAACACTTTACAACAAAGTTGAAGAGTGTTTATGACTTTGTTCATTCTGTCTGTCTGTCTGTCTGTCCGTTAGCACGATAACTGCCGTAAAAATGACTTAATCAAAATGAAATTTTAGTATGTTGTTCAGACGGTGCGTAGGACCTATGGGAATATAAATGAATAATATCACCCAATTAGTTTTGGATTGAACCCGGGTTGAAAAAATGAAATACATTGAGCCCTATGGGACCTAATTTTTCAAACATTTTTTAAGCGGATTTAAAATTCACAAATTGCTTCGAAAATTTTAGGTAATATTCAAATTATTTCATAAAATATATAAAAAAAAATTCAGCGAAATATATTCAGTAGTTTTTTAAATAAAAATTAAAATAATAATGACACATCTTATATGAAACGATCACGTGACCATGATATGAAACGATCACATGACCCACTTCAAAATGATATATGGCATCCATCTTGTTTCAAAATCGTGATTTTTTAAAGTTCTTTTTAATTCATATTGAGTGTTGTATCCGTCCTAAAACTACTTTATTTTTGCTTAAATTCTGTGCATCTACATACTAAAACAACACAATGACAATATATTTGAGTTTAAATTCTCATTCAAATTTGATTATTTCTACAACTAAGCCTATTTTTCACCTATGTAAAATGTAAACAGCAAAATATGTAGAATGAGTTGTATTAGAATTGCTGTATTTCTTTAACACAAAATCATTTAGTTCATGGAGTCTCAGCAGCTGATATGAATGAAATATTCATTGATTTTATCAAGAGAAGGACGATTTTTTTCGATGAAGTTTTACGCATAGAGTTTAATTACTTGTAGCTCCATAGCCTTAATTTTTAAATAAAATAAATTATTATAGTATTGTGATGAATGACATGAATGGGAAATTATTTATGAATGAAATGCTGCTTTTATTGAGAGAGCCAGGTGTGTTATTTTTTCTATGACGTCATTTGAATGAATTTCAGTTGTTTTCGATGAAGTTTTCAAATATAATAAATTATCGTAGTATTATGATAGTTTTAAAAATATTACCGTGGAATATATTGCATTTTAGAGATATTTAAACCAGGCAATTTATATTTCAATGCCATCATTTGAATGAAGTTCATTTTTTTCAATGAAGGTTTAAGTTTTCAAATATAATAAATCAATGTAGTATTGTGATAAGTTTTAAAATATTACCGAGGAATGTATTGCATTTTCGACTTTTTAAAATAAAATTGCATTGAAGTTGGAAAGTGTTTCATAATCAATGCTTTAAGAATGATTGATCTTTCTTGTTATTATTTTATCAAAGAAACACAGAAAACTAAATTTAAGGAAAAATTATTGGTGTCATTCATTTGAATAACATTTTAGTTTCTTTATCAATTTTATTACTTTTAATTTTTTTATTATTTTCAAATAAACGAAAAAATAAATTTAAATAAATTATGGACTCGCTTATTTAAATATCATTTCAGTTTTGTCAACTCGCAAAGTGAGTTACAGAGGTTGGCGAGCGTAGCGAGCAGGGGAAGAGCCAGCCCCCTGTGAAAAATACCTTCATGAAACCATATTAAGATGCATTATAGTTTCAGGTTATTCTATCACTGAAATATTTTGATACTTACACAAAATGGAAAGCAATTGTCGAGAAGAAAAGTTTTTCTGAGCAAAAACATTTGAGATAGCAAGTTGCGTATCTTAAGTAAAATTTCTTTTCACTTACTAGACGCAAAAAAAGGGGGTAAGTTTGATAAAAGCGGTCAAAAGCACCAAGATAGAGCGGCATAGTCCAATGTATATAGAAGTCGGAGAAGCAATAGAAAATGGATTTTGCGAAAGAAAAGAATGCCAAAAGTATACAGAATTTATCTTTACTTTCCAGTACAAGGAGACCTAAAACTCGCGTATATCAGATTTTAAAATCCTATAATGCATGTAGATATTGAAGGAGTAGAATCAGAAATATCGTCTGCTATTTTAATTAGACGATAATTTTAAACCTCTTTCTTTTCAATCAAATGTTTTAAAAATTATTTTTAACACTTTACAACAAAGTTGAAAAGTGTTTATGACTTTGTTCATTCTGTCTGTCTGTCTGTCTGTCTGTCCGTTAGCACGATAACTGCCGTAAAAATGACTTAATCAAAATGAAATTTTAGTATGTTGTTCAGACGGTCTGTAGGACCTATGGGAATATAAATGAATAATATCATCCAATTAGTTTTGGATTGAACCCGGGTTGAAAAAATGAAATACATTGAGCCCTATGGGACCTAATTTTTCAAACATTTTTTAAGCGGATTTAAAATTCACAAATTGCTTCGAAAATTTAGGTAATAGTCAAATTGTTCCATAAAATATATAAAAAAAAATTCGGCGAAATATATTCAGTAGTTTTTTAAATAAAAATTAAAATAATAATTACACATCTTATATGAAACGATCATGTGACCATGATATGAAACGATCACATGACCCACTTCAAAATGATATATGGCATCCATCTGGTTTCAAAATCGTGATTTTTTAAAGTTCTTTCTAATTCATATTGAGTGTTGTATCCGTCCTAAAACTACTTTATTTTTGCTTAAATTCTGTGCATCTACATACTAAAACAACACAATGACAATATATTTGAGTTTAAATTCTCATTCAAATTTGATTATTTCTACAACTAAGCCTATTTTTCACCTATGTAAAATGTAAACAGCAAAATATGTAGAATGAGTTGTATTAGAATTACTGTATTTCTTTAACACAAAATAATTCAGTCCATGGAGTCTGCATGGCTGATATGAATGAAATATTAATTGATTTTATAAACAGAAGGACGATTTTTTTCGATGAAGTTTTAAGCATAAAGTTTATGAATTGTAGCTCCATGGTCTTAATTTTTAAATAAAATAAATTATTATAGTATTGTGTGATGAATGAAATGGAGAAAGTTATGAATGAAATCCTGCTTTATAGAGAGATCCAGGCGTGTTATTTTTTCTATGACGTCATTTGAATTTATTTCAGTTGTTTTCGATGAAGTTTTCAAATATAATAAATTATCGTAGTATTATGATAGTTTTAAAAATATTACCGTGGAATGTATTGCATTTTAGAGATATTTAAACCACGCAATTTATATTTCAATGCCGTCACTTGAATGAAGTTCATTTTTTTCAATGAAGGTTTAAGTTTTCAAATATAATAAATCAATGTAGTATTGTGATAAGTTTTAAAATATTACCGAGGAATGTATTGCATTTTCGACTTTTTAAAATAAAATTGCATTGAAGTTGGAAAGTGTTTCATAATCAATGCTTTAAGCATGATTGATCTTTCTTGTTTTTTTTTAGTTTAGAACAATATTTCTGTAACTATTCTTATGTGTATCATTGTAAAGTTTCGGAAAAAATACTCATGATCAACAACTAACAGGCATGCAGGCCTTCCATTTTAACTCAGGATAAATTGTCTGAATTGAGACATGATTTGCTTTTAGAAATAGGAGTCAGTACATTTTTACCAACTCCATCTCCCCCCCCCCCCCCCCAAACTCCTACCGACCTAATTAAACATAACATTTATCACAAATTTTCTTTTTTTTTTCCAATTACTAGAGAAATATTTTTCAATTTCTGAAGTGTATTTGAAACCACATTGAGCAGTAAGGCTTTTAAAACGTAAGTGCCAAATATTGAAACAATTAAAATACTCATTTAAAATACTTTTGCTTATTCATTTTCCCTTATAGACAATATTGAATATGTTCTATATGCCAGCAAAATTACATTGAATTAATGTATTCTATTTTTGTCTCCTGTTTATAAGGATATTTTTGTTTTTCTTCACATTTTCAAACTTCTTCTTTTCGGATTTTACGAGTTTTGTTATTCTTTTGATCCTGTTCAGGCTCAGCAAGGGTGATTGATTCCCTCATGAGTACATCCCATGTTATAAAATAAAACTCTTCAATGACAAGTTCATAAGAATGACCCGAGAAATATGGCTCGAAAATAAAAATTCCCTAAAAAGCCATATTATTTCATTGATAAAAAATAAATCTGTAATTATCGTCTGATGTAAACTCTATAACAAAAAAATCGAAGCATCAAGAAGGAGTTGTCAAATTGTAATAAAAATTGGTGGATGTGAAGAACATACATAGAAAAAGAAACGATTAAAATTTCAGAACAATTTAATGATTTAGAGTTTGACCGTTTACAAAGGGAGGAAGTCAATAAGGTGTTGGTCCACCTCTGGCCTGGATGCTAAATGTCACCCGGCGTGGCATAGACTGATAAAGTTCACCGATGGTGTCCTACGGAATGCCTTGCCAAATTGTTTCCAACTGTCGGGCTAAATCGTCGGCATTCTGGGATGGTTGCAATCGCCCTCCCATAACGTCCCAAATGTGCTCTATGGGAGAGAGATCAGGAGACCTAGCTGGCTAAGGAAGTGCTGGGCAAGCTTGAAGACAATTCATAGCAACACGTGCCGTGTGCGGCCGGGCACTATCTTGTTGAAAAGTAAGTCCGGGGTGTCGTAAAAAGAACGGTAACACAACCGGTCGTAGAATGTTGTCTACGTACCACTGTGCTGTCAGTGTGCCAGAAATGACTACCAAAGGGGGTCCGGCTATCAAAGGAGATGGCACCAAAGACCATAACGCCCTGTTGTAGGCATGTGTGGCGTGGATCCCCACGCTGCCCCGGACGTCTTCAGACACATGTGCGGTTGTCGTCAGGACACAGTTGGAAACGGGACTCGTTACTAAAGACTCAAAATATCTTTCATACGAAATTTCATTACAATCAGGACAACTCCTTCTTGGTGCGTCGATTTTTTTGTTATACAGTGTATATTAAACAGAGCAGACGATATTTCAAATATGTTTTTGAGGGTATATGAGTACCTCCTAATTGAAAAAAATTCTATTTCCATTTCTCAGCAGTATATATGACTTCAAAATTTGATGTGCCTCACATTTCAACCAGCCTGTTTAATGTATATAGTAAAAGTATTGAAACCGGGGCCGAAAATTTTATTTTAACAAATTTACATTTTTTAAGCATCCCAGAACGATTTTAATGGGGTCTCTGCGTAAGGGGGGACAGAATACCTGTAGAATAAATTATGCGATTAGAATAAAATTAAGTATACGATTATTGCAATCTGTGAACACAGGAACCTTATTGATTGCCTCACTCTTGGTTGGACTAATCAAATGACTTGCTCTTTCCTATTTATTTTAGAACGAACTGTGAATTTTCGCAATCCAGACCAGGGGGCATGTCATGAGGCTTAGCATCTGTTTCCCTGGCCGATAGGAAGAATCTAAATATTTGTAATCATTAAAAAACAAAAAAGATCAATCATGCATAAAGCATTAATTGTGAAATACTTTCCAACTGAAATGCAATTTTATTTAAACATCTCTAAAATGCGATACATTCAGCGGTGATATTCTTTTAATTATCACAATACTACAATAATTTATTTACTTGGAAACTTCAACAAAGAAGGCAATGCCATAAAATCATCTGCTTCTCTATGTAAGATCAATGAATATTTCATTCATATCACTTATATACTCCAGAGCTAAATAATTTGGTGTGAAAAATATTCAGCAATTCTTATACAACTCATCTTACAATCACTTGATTTGTTTACATTCTGCATCCATTAAAATTAGGCTTCGTTGTAGAAATATTCAAAGTTTGATGCTCATTTAAACTATAAAATATTATAATTGCGTTGGAACGGAATATAGATGCACAGAAAATGCGGTAAAAGGACAGATAGACTAGTGGTTAAAGCACGGAGATTGCATTCTGAGGACCAGAGTTCGATTTCGAGAGCTATCTAAATTACCCCCGTGTCTAAGAGAAGTACGGTCACATAAAATCTATAGGTCCAAACGTCCTTCCAAGGGGCTGGTAGCAGGGTTGGCTACGGTCCCTGTGGATGTAACCCCCACTGGGTTTCGGTCAAAAAAATTTGGCTAAATTGAACAAAATGCGATATACTGAAACAAAGTTTATAATTCTTTTGTAATTTGATCACCTTGAAAACAAACATTTCAGCGATTAAGATTTTGCTAATGCAGACTAATATATGCATACAAACTTTCATGGGAAATCAGTTGATTCTTTCGAGAGATATCGTGTTCTCTGCTGGAGAGAAAAATTTCAATATATCGAAGACCGACTTGTAATACCTCTTAAAAATAGTTTTACCCATTTCTAATTCAAATTACTTGCATATTAAATCCACCATTTAAAAATTGTATTTAATTATTATTTATCATGTTAATTTCATTAAATGTGTTCATTTCATTCATGTTAATTTCATTATGCTTCATTAAATGTTAAAAATTGATTCTTATTCAGTGATGCTCAAAACGTGTATAGGTACATCAAACTCAACTTTTGATCCGGATTTTTTATCTCTTCCCCATCTCCCTATCCAGATACTTTTCCCTTTGCATATACTATGTTTTGTAGAGAAAGTAAAAACGAAATACAGGATAAACATGAGGCTAAAAGTAAATATTCAGTTTAGAGTTTAGAAAAAATATTTCTGAGACACTACAGATAATATTGACAATGATATTATACACTTATTCTCTTTTACAGGGTACAGGGTAGACACTAAAGTTCCAAATTTTTATGTCGTTTTTCTGAAGATTATCTTTCAAGAAAGAGGCGAGACAGAGAGTGAAACGGGAAGGGGGGGGGGGGGGGGGGGGGGGGGAGTGCAAGGGCTTGCTAAAGGAATTTTTAATTTGCTCTCCCCACTTTTGGAATTTAAAAGAGAAATTCCTCGAACATTTTTTATACTTGTCCATGTTGTCTAAAACGTCGAGAAAGATCGGGAATAAATAAGAACCTTCGTATACATCACAGTTACGCAAAAAGAAAACTTCAATTTCAAAATGAATATTATAATAAATTTATATATATATATATTGCAAGAATTGAATTACTAATAAAAGTCAAATACCTGTCTCACTTATACCTTATTCAATGATGTATAAAGAGTATATATATATATATATATATATATATATATATATATATATATATATATATATATATTAAAATAAGATATAAATAGGATACAAATGGAATAAAAATGGATGGGAAGGCTAACGGGCAATATGCTAAGAAAGCCTAAGGGGGGATTGTGACCCCTTAAATCCCCGGTTTAAGCATGCTGTTAGGCCGCGGCACACTCCTGGTATGGCAACAATTCCCGTATATAATCCCCTAATATCCCAACCTAAATATTCAAATTCGAGTCAAAAGTGATCAATTCTGCATAAAATTTTAACTTCAATTTTGAATAAAAATGAATTTAAATTTTAGGTAAAAGTTAATGTCAAATTTAGATTAAAAGTGAGCTTCCATTTTGGATTAAAAGTGGACTTTAATTTTTGAGTTTCATTTCTCATTAGACTTCATTTCTCATTTCTGGATTAAAGGCAAGCTTTCATAAATAGAAAGTTTTAGCCCGCAAATAAAAATTTCAGTTATGTATTAAATGAAAATCGCAATTATGTGTAAACTTCAATATCGGTTTCTATATATAAATTCAAAATCATATCGGTAAAACAACCTTCCAAATTTCATTTTTTAGTTAAAAGGCAATTTTTGAGTTTGGAGTAGAGTTAATTTCTTATTTCTGAGTTAAAAGTAAGCTTCAATAAAAAGAAAATTTCAGTTCTGCAAATGACAATTTCAGTTCTGTATTAAATGAAAATCGTAATGTGCAAACTTCACTACCGATTACTACATATTAAATCCAAACTTAAATCGGTAAAACAATCTTCTAAATTTCATAGTCGATATTTCAGTCAATATTTGATCAAAAAAGTCAATATTTGAGTTTGGAGTAGACTTCATTTCTCATTTGAGTTAAAATAAACTTCCATAAAATGAAACTTTCTTTTCTTCAAACAAAAATCTTAGTTCTGCATTAAATCAAAATTGAAATTATATGCAAACTTCAGTATCAATTTCTATATATTAAATTCAAAATTAAATTGGTAAAGCAATCTTCTAAATTTCAAAGTTAAAATCAAATTTTGAGTTTGGAGTGGACTTCATTTTTCATTTCTGAGTTAAAAATAAACTTCCATAAAATGAAAATTTCTTCTCTTCAAACAAAAATCTTAGTTCTGCATTAAATCAAAATCGCAATTATATGCAAACTTCAGTAGCAATTTCTTATACATAAAATTCCAAAATTAAATCGGTAAAACAATCTTCCATACTTATTTAAAATGCAAACATTTGCTCAAGTATAAACAAAAAGAAAGCAACACTCACAGCAACAGATTGAACACCATTCATCTAAACTATGAAAACTTATATTTCTCTTTCGTTGAACACTCAAAACCGAATAAACATTTCACCTTAATCAACAACAGTTCCATCAGATCTATACCTAAACGCTAGAACTCACATTCGGAGAAAGAAAAATAAATCTTAGCACGCAAAACACAAAAGAAAAAAACTTTTCTTTTCGATTATGCACCCCCCCCCCCCCTCTCCCTAAAAACTTTCTTTTCGAACACTGCGAAGAAAGCATTTATTTAATCTATCCTTGATGGCATAAAAATCCCGAACATATTGCACTGTAAGCACTTGTTGAATACGAACGAGCTTATTATTAGATTTATTGACTTCTAAAGCAGGGAGAATAAATAAAATACAACAAAACAGCATCCTGAATAAAAACGAAATAATCACGAAGAATTTAAGAATTACTCGCGCCGCTCGGAATGAATGCAGCATTTATTTATTAGCTAGACGTGATCTCCCTCCCGTTTTTCCCCGCCCTTGATAGGATTTCCCTGAAAGAGGGATTTTATTTCTTTCAAATGCAAGATAAGGAGAGCAAGATTTGCTATTTTATGCTAGATTTAGCTTGTATTTAAATATCCCCTATTGGATTCTGCTATTTATTTTAGCATTAATCTTTATGCGAAAACATTAAAAGTCGATGTTTGAGTTCATGTAGGGAGGGAGTTTATGATTTTCGTCGCATGTTTATTTTTAGCCTTAGGTAATATTAACACTTCATTCTTTTCGAATGGATGGAAATATGAAATTCTCAGAAGTACAGCAGTTAAATTATAATAGAACCTCCTCATAACGAGTTTAAATATAGCTATGTTCAAGATTTAATGAGAAAGTTTATGAGCGTAACATCTATCTTATCATTATTATATAATTGTTTAATGCGATTTTGTATTTCCAGTCTTCTCAGAAGCCCGCCCCCCCCCCCCCCCGAAAATCTAGAAGAATGAACCGCAGCAAACTTATAGAATTAACTTAGGTACATAAGCTAATGCTCCTGGATTTTTGATTGTCCCCCTCTCCGGGGTCAGAGAAAAGGCGATGCTTCAAGAAGTCCTTCCAGACCCCCCAGAAGCCCCCTGGTAGCCTAGAAGACTGAACCTTTGTACAGTTATAGTACTGCTCATCGGATACTGACCGGATTTTCAATTTACCCCTCTGTAACGGAGAAAATGGAGGTCTTTTTAGATCCTTTAATTCCCCCTCCCCCCTGTTGTAACGCAGACGGCTAAATCTTTGCATTCTTAATAGTGTCGACTACATAGACCTAACCTAACGTATTATGTTTTACGATTTTTCCAGGAGTGGACAAAATAGGGAAGGGGGGGGGGGGGGGGTGAAGTCTCTCAGAACTCTCCTGATAGCGGAACCAATCGTAGATAGTTTAAAGATATCTAGGGATATGGGATACCTAATATATAGGATATATATCTATTATA